>WBMV01004774.1:290039-346894 GCA_013396655.1 Campylorhamphus procurvoides | reverse complement strand
TCTCTCGGCAGTGACTCTTGGGAGGCACGTGTCACCTCGCTGTGGACTCTGAGGACAGTGCCACTTCACCAGCCAGCCCCAGCCCCCTTGTAGCCGGGTGTGAACATCTCTGGGCTAGATCCCACTCCTGGCTGCTGGGAGACCTCTGGGGCCAGCTACTGCTTGGGCACAGGAGGAGATGAGCTCTGCAGGGCACCCCAGGGGTCAGGAGGGGGTACACTGTGAGGAGGACCAGCATATCTCCAGAGGTGTGCTGGGGCTATGTAAGGACACAGTTGGTGCTATGCAGGAGGAGCACCATACCCTGAAGAATGTTCTGTCACCCTGGCATGTGCAAGACCAAGTCGTGGCAACCTTCTCCAGGACACCCACCCTTCTCCAGGACACCCACCCTTCTCCAGGACACCCTTCTCCAGTCTGGCACCTGGCAGGGGGATAGCTGTGCACTTGGTCAGCCCCAGGACCACAAAGTCCAAACAAAATGGGCTAGAGCTCTGCTCCATCCAACTCTGCAGTCCCTTCCAAAACACACCAGTGACTCTTCAGACCTCCTGGTGACCCATCAACCATGTCCCTACACAAGTATCCACGGCAGTGTTCTCCAGCACCATGCAGACCAGAAACCTTGAGGCACAACTGGTTCTTACTGCCAAAAGAGATGTTCCATTGGGACCACCCCAGGGCTTGGGTCAAAGTGGATCTTCATTTCCCAGACTACACCTGGCATGAGCACAGGCTGCTTCAGTTCCTTCTTTAGGGAAGGAATGTTGATCCTTATGGCCATGTTGCCTCAGTGACTCTTTATACCAGAGCTGGGCCATGAGCCAGGTCCAGATGGCTGTAGGTGGCAAAGATGTGGGTTTGTCACCAGATCAGCCCTTCTTTCCTTACTCTTCACCAGCCAAGCCCTGTAGGTGGGACACTTGTGCATGAGAGAAGGTGGGGGAAGGTGGGAGAAGGGCCTTGGCACACACTCTGCATCTCCCATGACTTGCTTCTCCCCATGGACCACAGGACTGTGATGGGGACATGGAGACACAAATTGGTGTGATTCTTCCAGGCTGACAGAACAGCATGTGCCCACCCATAGGTTGTGCTTCCCATTGCTGCAGCAGCTCCTTCTGTGGCTCCTGTGGTGCAAACAGCATCACAACAGTCCTAACCCCCATCTATCATGACTTTGGACAGCACGGGTGCTCAAGCATCTGGCCCCTGCCTCTGTTTCCCCACGCATCAGATCCCTTTCCCTGCCCACTGCAGCTGCACCAAGGCTGCCAGAGCTCCAGGAGCGTTTGGATGATGCTCTGGGACACAGGGTGTGACTCTTGGGGATGGTCCTGTGGAGGGCTGAGGGTTGGACTGGATGATCCTTGTGGTTCCCTTCCAATTCTGTGATTCTGTGAAACACTGGGAGGTGCAACAGATGAAAAAACCAATCCAGACTCTGGCAACTTCCCCAGGATTCCCTTGGAGGCTGTGATGGAGGGCAGAATGGATCTGGCCCCTGGCTGAGCCGTCCTTTCCCATCGTCCCGAGGGCTCGGCTTTGCAGGGAATACACGTGGTAAAGCAAAATTTAGGAGATCGGAGACGCTGCAGGCTCTGCACCACCTCGACAGGTTACATGGGAGATGAACTTTCCCACAGACCGAGCAGGGATCCAAATTTGAAAAGGAACAAACCCAACCCCTTCTCCCTCCCTCGTCCCCATGGCCGGGAGGTCCCCGTGCCCGGCGGTGCCCGGTGGTGCCCGGTGGTGCCCGGCCACCCCTGGCTCTGCCCGGCCACCCCTGGCTCTGCCCAGCCGCTTCAGTGAATCGCTGACTCTTTAACCGGTTCTGCGGGGNGGACCGGGAGAGGGATGGGACCCTCATTTCCACGAAGGTTTAGTGCATTCAATCATTTTTCAGCGCCGAGGGAGTGGATTGAGCCAGTCGCCTCCTGCTGAGGAGAGGTGGAGGCTGCAGGGATGGTGCTGCGACCTGGGGCAGCAGCGAGAGAAGAGCTGGGAGGGTGGGGATGCCAAGGGAGCTCGGGAAAAGGCGTGTGCCAGAGGTGACCTGTCACAGCCAGGATGGGGACACGGAGAAGGGTGGAACTCACCTTGGACAGGCTCTGGCAGGCTGAGCATGTTTGTGTTTGGCTGGAGGTGTTCATGGTTGGCTGGAACACAGAGCTCCCCATGAGGGCTTTGATAACAGCTATGTGCAGATGTTTGAGAACAACCACATCTCAGAACACGTCCTATAACACTCATGGTTTGGAGACAAATTGTTTAGCAGGGTCTGTTCTGATAGTACTAGGGGTGGTGGTTTTAAACTAAGAGAGGGGAAATTAGATATAAAGTAGTTTCTTACAGTAAGAGAGTGGAGGCCCTGGCACACAGAGAGGCTGTGGCTGCCCATCCCTGGGAGTGTTCAAGGCCAGGTTGGATGAGGCTTGGGAAAACATGGGATAGTGGAAGATTTCCCTGCCCATGGAAAGGGGTGGAATGAGATGAGCTTTAAAGGTCCCTTCCAACCCAAGCAATTGTGTGATTCTGTGATTCACCTCCCTCACATTGGCATCTCATTTGGTTTCCATACAACTTAGGTCACTTCCATGCCAATAGAGTTTCCAAGCCACCAGCTCTCTGTGGGACCTCAGGAAGTCTTCTAGTCATGGATCCTGTTGGGAATGGGATCACCTAAGTAGTGAGAAGGTGCTTGGGATGGTACCAATCAATGCACAGCCTGCAGAGGATATTCATGGGTCCATGAAGGGCATTAATGTGCCTCCTTTGGCTTCCTGAGGAGCCGTCTTTAGGAATAAAATATCATCTTGGGCTGTGTCTCAGCAACAGATTGTCACAGATTCATCGAATACCCTGAGTTGGGAGGGACCAACTCAGGACAAGAATCATTGTGTCCAGCTCCTTGACTGTGGTCATGAAGAAACCAGGTGAGAATTGGCCTATCAGCCTGTCATCACACAGGATAACCTGACAGTAAAGAAGGGACAGGACAGTTGTCCTGTGTCAGAAGACACAGGGCAGCATCTTCTTTGGAGATCCAAAACTGCTGTAAAATGGAGAAAACAGATCCATTTTATACCAACATCTTCCCAAGCTTTGAGCGTGTCAGGATTGGCTGGGAGGTTTCTTGGCTGTGCTGGTGTAAAACCTGGCGTGATGCCGTGAATGCCACCAAAGCCATGGCAGTGACAGGTCCTGCTGAGGGGAGGATGGTGTTTGCCAGGGGGAACAACCCAGCCCCAGCCTCCAGTGAGGACACGAGGTTTCATGGCAGCCCCCCACCTTCCAGAGCTGCCTGCTCGCCTCTGAAGCCCCCTCTAATTGGCTGCATTTTAAGATGCCTCCTGAGCTGTCTGTGTCTCCTGCAGGACACACATCCCTAAAATGACACCAGCTAATTAAGGCCGTGGAAGCCCAAGAACTCTTCGGTGCCTTGTTTGTTATCCAGGAGCCTGAGGCAACGCTGAGGCCAGTAGGACCCTGACAGGCAGCTGGGGAAACCTGGTAATGACAGGGCCACCAAACCAGTCAGGGAGAAGGAGGCAGAGGAGGACAGAAATCAGCAGCGACAATAAAAACCAGCCACGGGAACAGTGCCGAGGCTCCTCCTGTGCCTGGCAGAGATGGGATCAATGAACCAGAGAGCTCCCTCCCTGCTCCTCACCCTTCTCCAGGCCAAATGGGATGGAGGGTGGGGTGCCAGTGGAGGGGCACTGGGGATGGAGTCTGCTGTTCCAAGGTCAAGAGATGAGTCTCTTGTCAGGCTGTTTTCATAATTTCTGGGAAAACACAGCAACACCTCTCTGGTTTGGCTGAAGAACTCTCCCACTCACCAGCTGCCAAGAATGCTAACCTGGCAACCCCTTCCTGTTGGCCTTTAGGAACTAGAAGCCAGATCAGAAGGCATGTGTTTGACATGCACATGTGAAAGGCTGGACCTGGGAGAGCAGTTCCTGAGAGGACATCCCCTTCCTTCTGTCCTTTGAGTATCTCCTCCTGCTGTTCTCCACCTTCTACTCCTGTCTTCTGAGACAAAACCCCTCCTGCAGCATCCCTGAGCCCTTCCTACCTCCCTCAGAACTGCCTCTGCTGCAGTGTGGAGGGACACACACCAGTGCAAGAGCTGGCAGCGGGGGCTCCTCACAAAGCATTGGCACAGCTGTCCAGGGCAGTGGTGGAGTCACCACCCCTGGAGGGATTTATAGGCCATGCAGATGTGGCACTGAGGGATATGGGTTAGTGGTGGCCTTGGCAGTGCTGGGGGAACTGTTGGACTTTTCCAAACTAAATGATTCTGTGATTTTCTGAGATGTCCTTTACAGGGTGAGTGTGTCCACTCCATTATTCCTTTTTCTCTGACAACACCTTATCAAAGACAAAAAGAGATTATTGTGTGCCTTCTGCCATTGCTGCACTACCTGAGCAAACACCAGCACATCTGGCCTTCCATGCTTGGCTGTCCCTTTGGCCACGTTCTGGCCACAGGGGAGCTGCTGGGGAAGTTTCCAGATTTTCTTCTGAAACAAAGCCAGGGAGGGGTGTCTGGGAGGGCTTTCAGCCTTTCTAACAACATTACCCCAGCAGCATCTCATGGTGAAGAGAAGTTGGTCCTGAATCCCATCGATTCCATGATTCTGTGTTAGTCCTTCACTGATCACTCGAGCTCCACGTCTCAGGTCTCCTATGGGCAGGTATTGGGTCTGATGGTGGATGAGATGGTGGCCTGTGGGAAAAAGGAACCTGGTGACAAGAGAGCTTCTCAGCAAGTGCAGTTTTCGCTCCACCCAATTTCAGATGTCTGGACGTCGTATGGTTTAGTTTGAGGTGTCCCTGTGAAGAGCAGGGAGCTGGACTTGAGGACCCCCATGGGACCCTTCCAACTGGAGATATTTTATGATTCCAGAGACAGGAGGGGGTGGAATTCTGTGCGTATCCAGCATTGTCCCAGCATTTGCTGCCGAGAACTGTCCCAGTGATGGTTGTCCATCCCATGTCACTGGTGTGAATTATTTGTGTTTCAGCACCAACTAGAAGCACCCAGATTGCACCCTCGGGGGTGACCTGGAGGTAAAGAAGACAGAGAAGGGTGGCAGAGGGTCAGACAGCAGGTAGGGGCATTTCCCCATCGTGTCCTCACTATCCAAGCAGGGATCTCACACTGGCCAGGCCACCCCATTGGACCTTGCTTGGGGAAGGCACCACCAACACCCAAATCACAGAGCACATCCCCTTGGCACATCCTTCCCCAAGCCACACAGCTCAGAGGGGCCCTGGGGCTGCATCAGTCCCTCAGGGAGTTTAATTTAATTTAATTTAATTTCGAGAAATTTGACTTGATTTCATTTCATGAAATTTTATTTCAGTTCATTTTATTTTGTGAAATTTCAATTAATTTTGTGAAATTGCAATTCATTTTATGTCACAATTTTTGAGATTTTATTTCTTTACATTAAATTTCCTTTCATTAAATTTGATTTCATATCATTTTGCTAAATTTAATGTTATTTTAAGAAATATAATTTCATTTCAATTCATTTAATGACATTTTGACTTTTCATTTAGGTAAATTCACTTGAAGAACTTTGCTTTTATTCCATTTCATTTCATTTTGTTAAATTGACAGGAGACTGACCGTGGCCAGCTGGTCATGATGTTCACACTCACTGCAGGAGGGGCACACAGGGCCAGGCTGACCTGTGAGGCCAGAGCAGAGCAAAGAACACCAAGGATCAGACCTGTTTGGCCATGAAATCCATTGGTCATTATTTTAAAAACAAGTCAATTTGGGTTGGGTTTTTTCTCAGGCAATAAGGGAGTGGGAGGAAAAGGAAGGTCAGTGCTGCAGTGGGGGGTTGTCTCAGCTCTGCCTGGCAGTGCCGAGTCCCTGGAGATGCTCTTGGGAGCTGCAGCTCTCCCAGGGACCACTTTACATTGTGCCCTCCTTCTTCTGGTTCCTTCTGATTCTCTGAACATCCCAAGCCTGCAGTTTATATGACAGAACATACATCTCCTATGGGCAAGGGAATCAGCACAAATAGCCATTTACTAATTCCGTGCTGCCCACAGGAATGCTGAAGGCCTGGGGGGCTGGGGGTGGGATGTGGAGCTTTGCTCTTTTGGGGCAATTTGTTTCAACGCAGCCGTTCTAATGACTGAAGGTTCTGGCTTGCCTGAAGGCACTTCAGAGTCCTGCAGGAGGAGAGTGAGGGTCTCTGTGTCACTCAGGGCTCCAGACCATCAAACCCACCTCTTCAGGCTGGGCTGTCATGGGCCAGCTCAACGAGGTTTCACCCTTTAAGCTGTGGAAAGATGTAGCAGGTAGACAAAGGTGTGGAGAAGCCTCAACATCCCCCATTTCCATGGAAATTGTGGTCCCAAGTGAGACTGCACAGGTTGCTCATGGCTTGGCTGCAAGGGCTCCACAAATAATTTTTATTCAGGCTTGGCCAGGCACAACCAGATCACACATCCCATCCCACAACCACAGCAGCAGTGATTCACCCAAACACAGGAGGATGTTCCTGTCACCAGCTGAGGTCCCCAGGCTGTGAAGCTCTCCTGGCAGGGGCTGCAGTGCTCAAACCTCTTGGAGCAGGGCCCTGTTGCTTCCCTGGATCCTGCTGAAGAAGGCAAGCAGTGTGAGTCAAGTGTGCTGTTTGTCTTGTTCTTACTGAGGTGACTTTCATGGGACGCCTTTCGGAGTCTACCTTTTATTTTATGGGGGAACGTTTGCCTGAGTAAAGACACAATAAAGAATCCAGGATCCTTGGAGAAGACTTGGAGCCTTTTGTGGTGTTGTCTGATATGGGTGTGACCTGGGAATTTTGACCAGAGGACCTTTCCTATGTGAAGGTGAGAGAAGACCCTTGGGAGAGGCAATTGGAAGGCGTAAGCAGATTTTAGTTGGAAGTAGATGATCTTTAAGGTTCCATTCAAGCCAAAATATTCTATGATTCTTTTATAGACAAGAGTTGGGGTGGGATAGGTGGACCTTCTTTCCCCTTGCTTCACCATCTCCCCAAGCTCTTCCTCCTCACCACACAAGTCCCATCAGGAAAGGCCATTTTTGGGGATCATTTCAAGGCTCATTAATGACAGGCAGCACCCAAATACAGGACTTTTCCCCTGGGGAGCAGGAATGGCCACGTTCCTGCAGCAGAGTTACAGGGTGCTCCCACAGCCCATCACTTTCTCCATGCTCCACGTGTTGACTCTGCCAGGTATTTTTCCTGTGGCCTTTGCTGGGATGCTGCAGGGATGCTCTGAGCAGCCCAGCCCATCTCCAGCTCGCAGCTCAGAGAGCTGTTCCCATCTGCTGCTCTCCCCAGACACCACAGTGACCATCGGAACAGACTCCCCCGCGCTGTCACAGCTCTGCCTCTGAGCTCAGGGCAGGAAGGACGATCTGACCCGCTGAGAAGGCATTTTTGGTTTTTCCCTGTTTGGGTTGCTAGGACGCTGAGCCATGCCTTTAGTGAGTTTGTTGGCCGGCATGCTTGGCTGTTGCAGTGGGAAGCATCTTCTCTTCCGGAGCACTTGTCCCAGACAAAGCAGGTTGGTTGAATGGGTAAAGCAAAGAGAAATGTGTTTGTGCCCCAGTACAGCAGGACACAGGGAGGGTTTTGACTTCCAAGGAGTCCACGAGAGCCAGGGTTTGTGCTCCTGTGGTTAGCAAGAAGAGGGAAGCATCCATCCAGGCAAGGCGTCGTGGACATCCCCGTGGACACAGAGGGGCTGAGCAGCCCCTGCTGGCTTTGCCTCACCTCCTGCTCCCACAGCCACTCTTGTCTTACCTCCTGTTAGCACCACTCATCCAACACAAACCGGGGGCATGTCCCCTGCCCTCAGGGACCCTGCCCCAGCCCCACGCGTGACGAGGACCCACCACCATCCCCTGCAGCCCTCGTCCCCCCTCCCACGCTCCCTCTCCCCCCGTGCCCGTCAGCGCCGGGGCTCCTGATGGGCGCTGACAGCGCTGCTCTTTTTCTCACGGCCCGGCGGTGCCTGCGAGCGGGGGGACCGGCCCGTGGGGGCGATGCCACCGCCTTGTCCCCCGCGGGAGGCTGGGTGGCACGGAGCAGCTGTTCCACATCACATCGTGTCGAGGGCGATGCGCCCCGAGCCCCGACGGGAGCTGCGGAGCATCCCGGGGTGGGGATGGTCCCTGGATGAGCGGGCAGGGAGGGGATGGATCTGCCGGGGTGATGGAGACTCGGGCTGGGCAGGGTGGGGATGGATCTGCCGGGGTGATGGAGACTCGGGGCGGGCAGGGTGGAGATGGATCTGCTGGAGACCCGGGGCGGGCAGGGTGGAGATGGATCTGCCGGGGTGATGGAGACTCACAGAGGGCAGGGTGGGTGGGGATGGATCTCACGGGCTGCTGGAGGCTCGGGCCGGGCAGGGCTCCACACAGCACGGCAGCCTCACCCTCGCTGTGCTGTCCCAGCACTGGTCCCACCCGTCTGTGCCCCCTCAGCCGTGCCCTGCCAAGCTCTGCCTCCCTCCTCTCCCACAGCCACCTCCAAAGCTGCATCCAAGCACGTTGGACATTTCCTTTGCTATTCCTGGCTCATCCAACCTACGACCAGTCCTGGCCTGAAGCATTTTGCTGCTGAAGACAGAGGGTGCCCATTGCTCCTCCACTGTGCATCCAAGCCCATTCCTTTTCCCTGCAGGCAGCTTTGCAGAGCTGGTGGTGGGTTCACCCTGAATGCATCAGCCCCTCAAGATGTGTGGGACACGAGCCCAGGGTCAGGAGCCACTCCAGCTCCTGCAGAAAGGAGACAGGAGCTGGTTTTTCTTTCCATGGGGCTATGGAACACAAGGACAGCAGCCCCACGGGGCAGTGCCAGTCCCGCAGCCCACGCTGGGCTCACAGCAGGGATGTGCCCTCTGCTTCCCCAAGCACAGCCTCTTCCTCCTGGCCTTCCTTGGGCAGCAGAGCTCCCCATCCCCGGTGCTTGCAGGAGTTCTGCAGCCTCACTGCACAGCTTATCCATTTTTAACGAGCACACCTCATAAATACTTTGTAAAGCACCTTCTAGCCAAAGTGCTTTTTTTGATTATTTTTTCTTCCCTGGCTGCCTGGCAGAGCTGCTCCCCCTCCCATTCTCTCTAGTCTGTGGCTCTTGCCGTTATCCTGCCCACGTTTGCTGCTCTGAAGTTACAGAGCTCTGCCCCCAACACCCGAGGTGAGCTCGGTGAGCTGCAGGGTGCTGTCCCCATGAGGTGGGTCACAGCGAAGGATGACAGTGCTTCCCTCTGCTCCTTGGCCCTTGCCAGCACCCTGCAGACACCTCAGCACCTCCATCGACCCTCCTGAGCACTGAGAGCAGCCCAAGTGGCCTATTCCAGACCCTCACCCAGACCTTCCTCAGCATTTCCCTCCCACAGAGCCTCCTTCCTTGGTGTCCACCTTTGGCACTGAAGCACTGGGAGAACAGGACCTGCTCTCCTCACAGAATCACAGAATATACTGGGATGGAAGGAATCCACAAGGATCATTGAGTCCAACTCTTATCCCTGCTCAGGATCATCCCCAGGAGTCACACCATGTGCCTGGGAGTCCTTCCCTCACTCTGGCTCCCAGTCACCTCAAATCTGCTTTCTCTCAGTAGATTTCCATGTTCAGGTTAAAAACCAGGTGGACCTGAAGAAAATGACAACAATGACAACCCAAACACAACCTGCCAGAACTGACTCCCTGCCTGGAAGGTGTTCCCAAGCCAGGGTTTGGCTTGTTCAGTGGGCAACAGCTTATTTTTATCTCTCCCTTTTCTCAATCAATATGTTGCAGGGTACCAAAGTAGGCACTTCCAAAGCCCCTGGTCACAGAGCTGCCCTGTCACAAGGCAAGCTTCATTCTCCCCAAAAACATGTCAGAGGAGCTGAATGAAGCCAGTTTGTGTCAACTGACATGGACTTCTCTCCAATTCCTCATTATATGACTCCAGCAACTCTTGACTTTGCCAGGTGCTGATGTCTGATGAACAACCCAGCAGCTCCTGCCAGTTCATCCCAGTTCCCTGCCCACACTGCTTAGCTTGGTCCCTCCTTCAGTTTAAATGTTCAGGTTTTAGCTTGCTGCCATAAATCTGCCTGTCCCAAATTTCACCTTCCCAAAGCGTTTGGTCCCATTTCAGCTAAATTAGACAACACAGTTAAAATCCGAAATGTATAAAGAGATTTCGTGAAGCTTCTTGGGCTTAGTCTGAGAAAGACCCAAAGTGCCACTCTGTATTTCCAAAGAAATGCTGGCATGGGAAGTCACCAGGATCTTCTAGAACCACCACCAAGCCACCCACTGTGTTGGTGGCCACTCAGCCAGTACCACTGCTGCAGGAGGTGCTGCCTGAGGTGCCAAGAGCAGAGGGTATGGCAGAGGACAGGGATGGGAAAGTCCCACTGAGAGCTGGAGGAGTGAGATGAATGAAGGGTGACCCAGGGGACAGAGGCTGTGGGGGGAAAGTGAGGAGGCAAGAGATTGGGATGTGAACCCAGGAAAGCAGTTGCTCACACTGTGGCTTTTCCCATCCTTAATAACCACTTTCACTGGCCTCTGAGCCTGATTTCCTCTTCCCTGGGTGGTAAAACCATCCCAGGCAGTTTGCAGGGCCTTTTGTGAATTTTCTGCTTCTGAATTTTTTATTTTGTTTTTATTTCTCAGCTGTGAGAGTCTCAGGCTTGTCTCTGTAGGCCACGGCACCCCCAGTCCAGGGAGGACTTTTCCAGGCATGAAAGGAAAGGCTTCAGAGCCTTTTCCTGCTGCTCTGTCCATGTCATGGTGTCAATGGCTCATGAAGGCAGCTTGTCCCATCAGGCAGTGGAGAAGGGACTGGTGTATCCAGACAACACCAGTGCCCCCAGGCAGGACCTGCCCGTGCTGGGCCAGCTCTGCCACTGTCACTGTCACCAGGCTGTCCAGGGCAGCAGGTGAGCTGGAGGATGGGCCTGGGAAGGGCTCAGAGCTTTGTTTCTGTCTTGCTGCTGGTGAGGGACCCATCTGCTCTGCTGGAGTTTTGGCTGGAGATCCTGCATCTGGCAAATGCTTGGCGTCCCCACAAAAATTGGGATTGGGGCAGAAGATGGGAGCAAAGGGCACACACCTGAGCTGCAGCTGACAGACATTGCAGAGCTTCCTGGCTGGGTTGGATGGAAGGGGTTGTAGAAGTGTAAGACCTCATTATGCTTCTCTTGTGGCTTTGGGACTGACAAGGAGACCCCTGGAAGGGGCTGGAAATGAGCACATGGAATAGGTCCCTGCTGTGTGACTTTGGGATCCAAGCAGGGATGTCCCAGCACAGACACCTCTTTGCAAGGAAGGTCCAAGCCTGGTTCTTCACTAGAAAGTCCAGCTATGAGGTCCATACATTCAGAGCAGGAAGGCAGGGTGAAGGAGATGAGTTTTGAGAGGACTCAGGGTATTTACTGGGAGAGTGAAAAGCATCTTCCCCAAAAGTAAGTGTGACAAGATCTGAGGTAGAAGATCTCGCATGAAGGCTGTGCCTCAATGAAAGGTGTGGGAGCATCCCAAGAGGCAGAGAGCAGGATCAGATCTGTCTACAGCCAGAGTCCTGGTGGCCCCAGAGAGTCATGGAATGGTTTGGGTTGAGAGGTTCTGCCCATCTTCTTCTGCCCCCTTCCACCAGCCCAGGTTGCTCCAAGCCCTGTCCAACCTGGCCTTGGACACTTCCAGGGATGGGGCAGCCACAGCTTCTCTGGGCACCCTGTGCCAGGGCCTGCCCACCCTCCCAGCCAGGAATGTCTCCTAAATAACTAATCTAATTTCTCTGAGGTGCCAAGAAAATGGCCAGGCCACCAAACATAGACCACAGCTCAGGCACAGGAGGGTTTTGAGGAGAAAGGAAGAGAAAGACCTGCCAAGGGGAGTGTCATTGATATGCAAGTCACATGTCCCCATGAAATGCTGCCAGCCAAAGACCTGTGGCAACCAGGACATCTGTGAAAGAGTTTAACAACAATGAAACAGAAGATCAGAAAGGTAAAATGCTTCAGATATCATCTTTTTGAAGACCTGGCACAAGTGGTGATGCACCAGGTGAGCTGGACTGGGAAGGTGCAGAGCCTCTCACATCTGCACTCCTTTGTTTGGAGACAAACCCTTGGACAGAAAAGCAAAGCCAGTCCCTCTCTCCGAGTCCCTGAGCATTTCTTTCCCCACACTGTTGTTGTTTGCTGGGCAAGCACACATCCTCCAGTAGTTCTGTTGCCCAGATTTCGTGATGAAACACCTCTGGGTGGAAGTTTCCTACATGTACACGATAGAGTAGCTTGCCACAAACACAATCAAGACTTCAGCTTTCCATTTTGTCCCAGTTCACTGTTTAGGTCACCCTTGCTCACTTTGTGGCCCCAGACACCTTCCATTGGCTGGCTTTGATGGTTTTGGAGGCCTTTTCCAACTTCAGTGAGTCTCTGATTCCATGATCAGAGAAGTTCTTGTTTTATTGAATTACTGGAACTGCTTTCCCCTTGAATGCTGCTACTCTGCCCTCCTTCCACTCTGTTCCTCAGGTTTCCACAATCCAAGATCCCACTCTCTGCTGTTTTGGAAGCCCCTCAGAGAACTGTGTATCTGTTTTTTGAAGCACCTTTGGGAGCCACCTGAGGAGCGAGAGCATCCCACTGATCCGACCCAGCCTGGCTCTCCTGTGTTTTGTCCCTCATGTGATCTCTGTACATGTTCAAAATGAACATGGACTGGGAATGAAGGACTCAGCACCCAAATGTCAGCAATGCAATCAGAGAAGCTGTAATTTTAATGATGTGGAGAAAGTCCCTTGTTTAGAGCCTGATTCGTGATCCTCTATTGCCCGTGACAGCTTACACTGGGATTATTTTTGCTTCTGCTCTCACCATCCCACATTTCTGGGATAATTTTTATTCCATAACTTGCTTTAACTCATCTGCCCTGATTCCCAACTGTCCTCAGCTGGCTAAGAAATACAGAATTAACCCTTCTATAAACTGTTTCACTTTCTCAGTGCTCTTGTCCCCATGTTCATAAGTGGAGATTCACCTCTGCCAGACCAACGTGGCTTTTGGTAACATCACTGACCTTTCAGATTAATCTGTGTGTGCAACTCTCCCTCCAAACACCCTGGGTGGAAACTGGCTGTGAATTACCTGCAAGCCTTTTCCATGTTTTCCCTATGGAAACACCTTCACTGGCTTTGTTGGTTGTCAGGTTCTTTTCTCCCAGACCAAATTAGAGCTACAGATTTTGTGCTAAGTGATTTATAAATAAGCACTACTAGAGGGGTTTGTTCTAATCCAGTGGGAGGAGTGAGATGTTGCTTATCCTGGGATTTAAACTGTAATTAACTCTGGTTGCATTGAGTTTTTACCATCTCATGTGACTGTGAGAAATGGTTGAGATCCTCATCACAAGGCTCCCCTTTCCCAGCTGGTGGGATCCTCTCCTCCCTGCCCCACTGGCTCTGCTCCCACGAGCATCCCCAGCCCCCGCATGGGGCTGCCAACATGGAAATGTCACTGCCTGTGCTTTGGGGGCTTCCTCAGCAGCACTGCAGTGCTGAGGGAGATGTCCAGCTTGTCCTAACTGGTGCCAGGGATTTCATGCCTCCTTTGGTAGAAAGTTTTCCTGGAAACTCCAGGGAATTCAGAGGAAAAGAGAGCTTTGCCTTGCTGTAATTCCCAGCTCAAGATATTAAACATTTGAAAGGACTGTAGTTGAACTAGTTGGTCATTGCTGGTCTCTTCCAACTGAACTATCCCATCCCATCCCATCCCATCCCATCCCGTCCCGTCCCGTCCCATGAACTATCCCATCCCATCCCATCCCATCCCATCCCATCCCATCCCATCCCATCCCATCCCATTCTATTCTATATTGGAGGAGAGATAAAGTGCTTCACAGTCATTGTGACAGCACTCAGAGCCAGGAAGTGCCCCCAGGTTTGAGGAGATGTCTGGACCAGGTCTGGGACCTGGGGTGGGAAACTGATATTTTTGTCATTACACAACCCTTACACTTGTGTTGGCCAAGTTTTGTCTCTGTAGGGTGTGTGTCCTGCTGGAAAACTTAAGGCTGAAAATGTAATTGTTCCTGTGGTCCCACCCATGACCAGAAAAGCCCAGTTACCACTGTCAGCTGGAATTTGGAGTCCATAGCTGAGACCATAATGTAGAGACCCAAAGCCTGATCTCCTGTGTCCCTTCTAATTCTGCCCTCCAACCTCCACCATAACAAATAAAGTCTCTCTCCCTTCCAAAATGCCCTGAAAGTGCCTATACATTGTTTTTGTCCAAACAATGAAGACTGGACTTCCAATTGCTGAAAGACTCGGGTTGTTGTTGATTCTCACGGTTGAGCTGGTGATGAGATGTGTGTCTCTGTTGGGGTAGCTGTGGCTGGTGGCCTGGACCTTCCAGGTCCTTGATTTATGGGAATACATGGGTAGAACTCCAAGCAGATTTCCACTGGAAAGCCCCCAGTTCATACACAATTTAGTAGGTACATCCCAGAGCAGGTACAGCAATCTCAAGGTTGTCTCATGCCCGTGGTAAATTTGTGGTAGAAAATCTCAATAGATATTATTGCAAAAGCTTCAAAACGCAGTCCAGGTGAGGAGAGTGAACTTTCTTGGCATCATCTAAAAAGGGAGTGAGTGGTCTGTAAGTACCAAGGTTTTTCCAGCCCAAGAAATCACCTCTTCAAGCACAATTGAATGGGATGAGTGGAGGAAGTCAAGGGAAGTGGTGCCTTCTCTCTGTCAACCACACAGTACCTCCTTCAGAAGAACAGTAAAACCACAGCAGCTCCCATGACTCTGTTGTCCCATTAGCACCAAACTCACCCAGGATGAAGGATTCAGTGTGACAGAAAGGAAAAGAAGGGAGAGAAGAGAGGGGGCAGATGATATCCATCGGAGAAGAGGGAACAGCTACGTTGTCCCACCGTGTCCTCATGGCCTGACCCATTGCTTGGCCCTGAGCAGCTGGGGTGGTGTTGGGACTGCTGCTCCCCCTTCCCAGACCTGCTGCACCTCCAGCTCTGGTCTTGGACAAGCCCATGTCTGCTCCCCCTGCCACTGCAGTGCCATTGCTGGTAACACCACCTTTATGGCATCATTAAAGTTTATGGAGAGCTTTGAGGTTCTTGGCTCAGGAGGGCAAAGGGCTGTTGTTCAGTGGGCATCTCCACGGAGCAGTGAAGGTGCCACCACACAATAGCCCCTCGCTCCCTCTTCCAAGACCATTTAGGACCCTTGGCTTGGTGGAGTTAACGTGTTGCTGGTCTTCGCCCCTGTTGCTGCTGTTTTCCCCCCTGTCTCTCCTCTCACTCCCCCTTTCTGCCTCCTCCTCCTCTCCCAGCTCCGTAGCAGTTTCCTCGGGAGTGTTCAGCTAGCTGACACATTTGCCACAGATGGATGGTGCACACGGAGACAGCTGTCACTCCCGATTTGTGGTCCACTGCGTGACAGCAGGACTGATGCCTTCTGAAAGGCCATCTCAGGGAGCACATGCACTCTGACATTCTTCGAGATGAGCCCTACAGACACCTCTCAGTGGACCTCAGGAGGAGCTGGCAAGCGAACCCTTCCCGCTCCCCCTCCCCGAAGCAGCCTGCAGGCTGGAAGAAAGCAGCCACTCTGGTGTGCACACACACACAGGCACAGCCAACCTCCTTGGGTAGTTCTGTGCCACTCCTGGCCTGCCAGGTCCCAGCCCGGCTGTTTGCTCCTGATGCTGGTGGATGAAGTGAGGCGGGTGCAGATTTGTGAGAGGGAAAGGTCACCAGCAAAGCTGCTCTTTTCCCCTTTTCCGCCTTTTTAATTGCAGGAGGGAGGGATATGGGCCCCGGCTTCATTCCGGCAGAGCAGCTGCCTCCAGCCTCTTGAGTTCCCCTTTCACAGCAAAAGCTGATAGACTTTGCAGTCACAGCCCCTTCAGGGCTCTCTGTCTCCTCCATCACTGGTGGTGGTCTCCATCCCCCACGCTGGTCTCCATCCCTTATTCTGATCTCCACCCCCCACACTGGTCTCCATCCCCCATGCTGGTCTCCATCACCATGATCCACGCAGCAATATGGAAATCCTGGCAGGGGGTTTCCCCTCACCCTCCTGCCCCAGCACTGCACAGGACATGGGGCAGGATGCCCTGACAGCTCCTAGAGAGGTTCCTCTCACCAGCCTGAGGCCATTACAGAGGTAAGGCTGACTCAGGGAAGGTTGGCTCATTGGAGAACAAAGCTCTGCACCCTTAACTAGGCTTAGGCTCATAATTTCAGGTCCCAACCACCCATACAAGTCCTAAGAATTGAAAAGTAGACACCTGGGTATTCAACTCTGAGACCTTCAGCCAAACCCTTTGGTGGGACTCTCAGATGGACAGAGAAAGCAGAACAGAGGAAACAGTCTTTAGCTCTAGGCTAAAGAAAAAAATCCTCCAGATTACAGATTTCAGGGGAATGGGAACTGCTCCTTCCTTTGGCATTCAGGGAAAAAAATTGCCTTTCAGAAAACAGATATGCACAGCTCTTAATTATCCACCTGACTTGTGGAAGGTTGTGATCAATGGAATAGGTCTTCTCAAAAGGGAGAAGTTTGAACTAGATCTAGAGAATATCATCTGGGTCCCTCTAGAATGACCTGAGATTTCCCCACCTTCATCATGCCTGAGTCCTGCCCCACAGGACACAAGAACCTGGTGGCTACACAAGGTCACAAAAAAAGCCCTTCTAGGAGGGTCTCTGGGTGGAGCTCAACAGTGGAAAGCCAGGGGAGAGGACACAGGCAGAACAAACTCACATGAGACTCCTCCTGGATACTCTCCAGGCTTTCAAGCAGTCACAGCTGAGGGACTTCAGGAGCCAGGCAGGATTTCTCTGTGTTTAGTAATTCCTGGTGGAGTTCCCACCCCAGCAGTGACTGGGTAAGGTCTGCTCATCCATCCACTTCCAAAGTCTTTATGAGCTCTGTTGTCCCAGACACTTCCAGCCTGGTGGGAGGTCATGCCAAGGTGGCATCAGTGTGAGGGGAAGGGACTCAGGTGGGATGGGGGTCCTGGCAAGGGGACATGGGGCACTTCCCCTTCTCCAAAGCTGGGAAGGCACCTGCGTATGTAACAAAATATTAATGTAAGTATGGATCCAGCAAGAAACTTCACCACCAGAGCTGCAGGTCAAGGTTGCTGCAAGACACTGAAAACCTTAGGAAGAGGCTGAAATGGACCCAAGTGCTGCCAAAACTAAAGAGAAAGGAGCAGTGCCATTTCCTTTTGATGAGAGCACCCCAGAAGGGAATAGAAAAATCTGCTCTGTCACTGGAACCTGCACTTTTCCATCAGGACACCTCTAAGCAGGTGGGACTGCACAGGTCAGAAGCTCCCAGCAGTGGTTATGAGAAATGGGCCAAAGTGGTGACTGTGCTCCTCAGCTGGAGAGAAGGAACTCTGGGTTCTTGCAGAGTCTCAGGAGGTTTCTGCTCTGACACAAGGCAGCATGTTCCTGGAGAGGGGTGGTCCAGGGCAGCATCCTTTACCTTGGCACAGCTATTTGAACTGAGCAGACCAGCCATCCTGGCATTGCCAAGGCCTCCCTACAGCAGCATCGCAAGGCTCCAGAACATGCAGGGACATCAGAAGTAATTATGCTGTGAGAACATGGCACTCTGAGCAAATCCTCATCCATCTGGACAAAGCATGGTCTGACCAGGCACTGGCCTTTCCAGGACTTTCTCTTGGAGACCCTCAGAGTGATGAGGACTGGTGAGGCTGAGCATTAGCAGGATGGACACATGAGCTCCAGGGCAGGAGACCTCAGCTCAGCCCAGCTCTGATGTACCAGGCAGGATCCACAGCCCCTGCTAGAGCCCTGGATGCAGCTTTGGGCACCACAGTGTAACATCTAAAACTGTCAGTGCCCAAAGGAGGGACAAAAGCACGGCAGAAAGTCTACAGGGGAGTGGCCAAGGTCACTTGGTTTTTCAGCCTAGGAAAGAGGAGACTGAGGTCAGACCTTGTTGGGGTTTGCAGCTTCCTCAGGAGGAGCATCTCTGATCTCTGCCCTCTGTGACAGGGACAGCACCCAGGGAATGGCTGGGGCTGTGTCAAGGCAGGGTTAGGGTGGATCTCAGGGAAAGGTTCTTCCCCCAGAGGGGGGTGGGCACTGACCAGGCTCCCCAGGGCAGTGGGCACAGCCACAAGAGCTCCAGGAGGGTTTGGACAACACTCTGAGAGACAGGGTGGGATTGTTGGGGTGTCTGTGCAGGGCCAGGGGTTGGATTGGATGGTCCCTCTGGGTTTGTTCCCACTCTGGATATTCTGTGATTCTGTCACTCTGGTTCAAGGTCCCCTCTGCCCAGACAGACCCCACAGTGCAGCCTGACCAGTCACTGGCCTGACCCCTGGCCCTTCAGCTCCTAAGGGGTTATAAGCAAATCTTTGCTCACAGGGCTCAGATCCAGATGCCGTGTATTTAGATGGTCCTACCAGATGCCACCTCAAAGTCAAGTTCCTTCTGTTTGTGCCAGCTGGAAATGAAGGATCCCTCACCCCTGCACAGCTTTGAGCATACCCAAGGTTCCAGAATTGTTTCAATTAAATGGGGTAGCAAAAGGCTATTTTTTTCCAAATATTTTTGAAGGAGGTAGAAACATAGGCCAGAAGAAGATGCAGGTTTGAAGGCAGGGTCTGGGACCTTGGCAACACATAGTCAGTCCAACAGGGGCTGGGATGTTCAGGAAGGGAGCAAACAAAATTTTTAATGAAAAATTCTTCTGTTTTGAACCTTAACAAAAGGCAAATGAAAACATCAGTAAAAGAAAACCCTACATTCATAATTAAAACAGGAACCCACCGTTATGGACAAAGAAATTGCTGCGTGTGACCAAAGCCACCAGAAGACATCAGGGTCCAAGGAAGATTCTGGCCTGGGAGGGATGTGAATTCCTTGTGCCCCCTTTCTGAGGACAGGCTTGCCTGGCAGGGAGGCCAAGGCTTTCGCAGAGGAGCTCCAGCCAGGAATGTCCTACCCAAACCAGGAGAACGACAAGCCCAGCTTGGCTCCCAGCTGAGAGATCAGGGGGTGAGTGGAGAAGCAGGACCAGCACTGGGCTGTGGGGAGATGGTGGGATGGTGGCAGTGGCACCAAGGGCTGAGAAGCCACCAGGTAAAATTTGGTGGACAAAGTGGTGAAACAGGGATTTCTGCAGCCCCTGCTCTGCACAACTGGCTGTGCACCCCGGCTGGGGGGGAGGTCAAGGTGGGGAAAAGGGAGGAAACTCCAACTTCTGTTGGAGAAACATCTTCAAACCATCAGGACATCTGGCAGGACAGGAGGTGCAGCAGCGTCCTGCCTGTCCTTGCTGTCCCCACTGCAGTGGTGGCCGGGACACTCACACATGCCTCACTCTGTGCTGGCACCTCCCAACCATCCCCTTTCCCTCGGATGGGTGAAGAGCAGCCCCCATCCCAAACACCACATGGAGCTTTTCCTGCCCAATCCCCCACTCCAGGAGATGCCACCTCAGCAGCTTTTCACTTGGGTGGTGGCCCTGGTGCCCCAGGACCTGCTCTCTGGATGTGTTTGCAGGAGGGTGGTTGGAAAGCCCTGGGAGCACCCCACCCCTGCCCTGCCTGGTGGCACCAGGGACATTGCTGGGGAGGGACAACTGTTCCGTGCTGCAGAGGGATGGCAGCATTTGGCAGAGAAGCCTCAGCCCCTCACCTGCTCAGAGGTGAGGCAGGAGCTGGATCAAGGTGAAGGCGCCTTCACATCTCACCAGCCTTGAAAAACAGATGAAAGGGGGCACTGGGAGCCAGGGATAACAAAAGGAGAACGGGGAAAGTTCGGGTCAGACAGGGATTTCTGGCTGGTGGGTTTTCCACTGAGAAATTCTCTCTGCCTCTTTCATGGTGATGAAGATCCTTTCAATTTTTTTTTCCCCCCTTTCTCCTCTCCTTCTCCTTTTCCTCTTTCGCCAGGCTGATAGCTGGGAGCCGCGGAGCATGTGATGCATCTTCCATATAGGGGCAGGAGCAAAGCAAGACCAACTGATGGACGCCCTAGGGCCAGACTTGCAGACAATATATAACCTACTGCATTATCTAAAACGCTTCCCACTTCCACAGAGTGAACATCAGGCAGAGCGGAGCCGCAGCGAGGGAAGAGGAGTCCTGCGTGCAGGTAAGTCCTCGTCTCCTCCTCCAGGAGGGTGTTCCAGGGAGGGGGAAGGTGCGAGGGACCCGCTCCGTGCCCAGCTGCTGTGCGGGCAGGAGGGATGGGGCAGTTACTGCTGGTATTAGTGGGGATTTTTTCAGCGGCTTTGGTGCCAGCGGAGTTCAGGACGGTGGTGGAGAGAGTGGGAGATGGAACCTGGGAGAGGCCAGCCCCGGCCCCTGCCCCTGCAGACAGCGATGCCGTGAGTGGGAGAGCGTCCTGGGCCAGCCGAGGCTTCTTTGCTCTCACTAATTGCTCTCGAGGGCTGCGGGAAGATCGCGGCTCCTGCCGGCTGCTCTCGGCATCTGCCGCCCGTCCCCGTCCCATCCCGCCCGGCCGCGCTGGGGCCCCGTTTGCCTCTGACAAACCAGCAAAAGGAATAATCAAACAACTTCAAAAAGCACTTTTGCTGGTCCCGCTCGCTGCCTCCAGAGCCTGCCCGTGCTGGAATTCCCTTTTGCAATGGGAACTGTTCCCAGCCGGGACTGGAGGGGGACGCGGGCTGGAGGCGGCGGGGTGGGAAACGCAAGACAAGGTGTGCGGGTGCGGGTCTGTGTGTGCGGGTCGGGGGGGGGTCTGTACAGCCCCCCTACATCACATACCCGGCCCCACCGGGGGGACCAGGCTTTGTGCTGGAGAGTTTGTGTCCTGCCGAATGGAAACCCACCCCAGCAAACGCTCCGTGCTCCGCGGGGCCTCGCAGAGCTTATAGCGGGGTGCGGGTTGTTTTCTTTGGGGTATCGACTGTGCCTGAAAGGGATGTGGGACTGAAGATTCCTGGCTGTGTTTGGGGCCGGGGCATCTCCATGAACTCCCAGATTCTTGGGCAAGACCCGGCTGTCCCAAGCAGAAGGGATGCTGTAATTGTAATCGGGATAAAGAGAAACAAAATCATTCAAATTAATGTTTCGGGGTATTTTGGCTTATACCCCCCCAGCGAGTGCAGAGATGATAAAACTGCTCTGTGTGTACAATGGGGGGGTCAGGCTGAGGATGTTCCCTTGCTCTGTGCCTCAGTTTCCCCATCTGTGCCCTTCCCCTTGCCCAGTTCAGCCTCTCAGCCCGTGCAGGGGCAGCGTTTGTCGCGGTGTCCCGTCGCACGTTCGAAGGGGTCAGCCCAGGGGAGCGACAGAATCCAGCCCCTGATCGGAATTAAGATTGTATTTAGATGAGGGGACTCCGAGAACCCGCAACATGAAGGCAAAGGCACCTCTGCCAGCAGAGCCAGCTCTCTGGGGTGGCTGGGACAGGGGGATGGCTCTGTCCCCACAACAGGAGTGGGATGGGGGTCACCCTGACACCACCTGCACCCTGTCTGTGGGCTGTGTGTGCCTCCCGTGTCACACAGGGCCAGGGATGTGCTGGGGGGCTTGGCAGGAGCCGGGGGGCTGTGCCAGACACCCTGCCCTGCACTCGGTGATTTGGACCAACCTGCCCGTGCTGCCATGAGTTTTTCCTGCGTGAGGGGGGAATCTGATGGCTCTCACAGCTGACCCTCGCAGGAATCAGAGAGTGCAGGAATAGCCGGCAGGGGCTCAGGGAGTCCCCTGCCCTTGGCTGGGACCACGGGGGACCAGAGGAGGGGACGCTTCACCCCCTCAGCTCCAGGAAGGGGACAGCTGATGGACTTCGGAAAACCCTTTTTGGTGGCAAATACTCTCAGATTTGTGCCACTGAAGGGAGGACAGTGCAACCCACTCCCGCTTTTTTAAGCCCACTTGGTTGTGCTCGGCCCCCAAAATCCCTACTGTGAGCAGGACATGGAGCTGTTCCCTGCAGGTGTATTCGATGCAGGAACCGAACAAAATCCCAGCTAAATCAGACAAAGGTGTGGCCAAAAAGGTCCCTCCAGGTGCCCCAATCCCAGTGCCACTGCTAAAGCCGGAGGCTCCCAATGCTGTTCATTAGTGCCCAGCCAGAGGGAGAAGCAAAAATGTCAGACATTTTTTTCCCCTCTCATGGGATCAGATCATCCCTGTGTCCCTTTTTTTTATTTCTGAACGATTTCTCCTCCCCCATCCTTCCCAAATTTTGATTTTGGGACAAATTTTAGGGCACTTTCAGCCAAGCTGAAGCCTTAAATCAGCCCATCCTGTTCTCCCAGACCCCCGACTAGTTTTGGCCAGCAGTGCTGATTTTGGTGGAGGGGATATCAATAGCAGGAACATCCACTCCAGCACCATCCCTTGATGTTCCCACCCTCGATGAGCACCATCTTGAGAAAATTTTACCCCTGCAGTGTCTTATCCTGCTCCAGGTTTCTTGGTGACACCTCCAGCCCCCACACAGTGTGGGGACACCACGTGTATGAGACCACCAGCCCTGACCAAGCACGGCTTCAGAACAGAGACCAGGACCCACGGTCCTGCTCTCCTGACAGCCTTAGCTCTTGCTTGACCTGGAGATGTCTCAGCTTGCTTTTTCTGGTCTGGGAGGTGGGTTGGGTTGCTCACCTTGGCATTTGGTGCCCACCTTGCTCTTGGTCACCCACTCTGGTACTCGGGCTGTGTGTGTGCATCAGGCTTGGGATAATTATTATTTGCAATTATCATTATTTCTTTTCAGAGGTGTGGAGCTGGCGGGGGGTTTGACGAGCAGCGTGGGCATAGCTGTTGGTGTTTCATGGATCCTTCTTATGGTTCTGCAGAGCTTGGGAGGAACATCCTTTGGATGTGGGGCAAAAAAGGACCGACCCCATTTCTGACATCCTGTAAGGAGCAAGTGCGAGCCTGGATGGAGGGAGCCACAGGCAGGGCAGGGATTGCAGAGGCATCCGATCGCTCTGCGGCACGGGCTCCTCTGGGATCCAGGGTGGTTTCCTGGGCACAACATCAGCCACCCCATCCCAAATGTGGGGCAGACAGCGAGCCCAGCCCCGGGAGTGGCGGGCAGGGCTGGCAGAGGCAGCGGGGCTGGCACAGCTGTGTGGCTTTCAGAGATCCTTGATCGATAGCTTCTTCCTCCCACTCCCCCCGCTCCCCCAATCCCCACATGCATTTTTCATGCTAACCCCTCCTGGGCAAACGCTGTCTGTGCAGGAAAAGAAACAGAAGAAACCCACAAAACACAACAAACCGCAACCAAAATCTACTTTTGTTTCTCTGCTCCCCGGAGATCGTTGTAGTTTAAGGGCCAATCTATATATTCAGGGCTGGGAATATCTTTGCTCCACGAACAAAGAGGGATGAAAAAGCTCCCCGGGGCTTTTCTTAACCCTCTTCAGGTTGGCCCAGAGCTTGAAAAGGCTCCGTGCAGTGAGAGGTCTAATGGTGCAACACTACCTGGGCAAGCTGGGGAGGCTGTAAACGGGACCTGGGCTCCTCTGCAGCTCTTCCTGGGCTCACAGCCCTCCCAGGATATGCTGGATGCTGTGGGCAGCAATGGGGGTCCCTCCCGAGAGTGTAAACGGTCTCCAGGTCTCCTCATGTGGCTGCAAGACAACGCACGCATGCAGAGCTGGGTCCAGGGTGATCCCAGGCCACAGCAGCTGGGAAGGCCAGTGGATCCCTGGACTCGTCCTGCCTGGCCCCTAGGGAGGGCTCAGATGAAGGTTTGTGTATTTCCCAGAATGAGGAAAAAAACTGCAGGGTTTGGGCAAAGGGCAGTTTTCAGGGTAAATCCCCTTTTTCTGTCTCCTGTTGTCTTTGAGGGGTGTTCCCTTCTTGCTCCCCATTTTTGGGTGGCACCACTAAGACCGAGCAGCATCCCAAGGCCCCTGTTGTCCAGTGCCCCCGTGACTCTCCCTTCCATCTCTGAGGCCAGCCCAGCCTGTGCAGGAATGCTGAGAGCACCGGGCAGTTCTCAGCCTGTGGGAGTGTGTGCTGAAGGACCGGTCCCAGGTGAGGGCTCAGCACTTCCCGGGATCCCTGGCACCCCACTGCATCCCTGGCATCCCGCTCTGGGCTCTGCTCCAGCCCCGTTACCTCGGGAACACATTTGTGCCCGTGCCAGCCAGAGCATCTCTGCGGGTTTTGCAGCGAGGAGATTCCAGCCGCATTCCCAAATTCCCATTATTTTCCCGTGAAGCTGCTGGCTCCCAGCGCCCCGCAGCAGCTTCTGCGGTCCCTCCGGAGCCCGGGCGGCGTGGGCAGAGTGCGGGCAGGCACCGAGCATCCCCCGCAGCCCTCCCGTGTCCGGGGTCCGGCGGACGGGAGCGCTTCTCGCTCCGCCGGCGAAAGGGCACGGGCCAGAAATAGCAGGGGGAGGAGGACGCCGTGACCTTTCCAGCAGCCGGTGACGAATAAAACTTTCCGGCTACCTGTAGGAAGGCGCAGGGCAGGCTTCATTATCGGCTCATCAAAGGACGACGTCCCCTGCGATCAGAAGAGGCAGAGCCGCGGCGTCCCTGGGGGTTCTTGGGATGAACCTGCCCGTGTCTGGCTCCGGAGGGTGTGCGGCTCCACACACGCTTTCAGGATGCTCCCGGGGCTGAGCAGGGAGGGAGGAGGGGATGGCAATTGCCACGAGCAGGAGGACAGAGAGAGCCACCTCTGTGCTAACAGGTTCCCGGGGGTGCTTTGGTCTGCTCGCCTTGGGAGAGAACAGGAGGGGATGGGACCTCCCGTGCTAAGCCATGTGCACAGAGCAGGGGTATCCGTGTCCAAGACCCCCCAAAGACCCACCTCGGCGGGGATCTCTGTGCACAGAGCAGGGGTGTCCGTGTCCAAGACCCCCCAAAGACCCACCTCGGCGGGGATTTCGGTGCCCTCGTGCACCAGGGGACACCCAGAGGCAGCCACGAGTGGGATGCTGCAGCCATCTGGGGGGACGGGAGCGCACACTGTCCCCACTGAAGGGCTCAGAAATGTTCCCGCGAGT
Organism: Campylorhamphus procurvoides; assembly: GCA_013396655.1. NCBI lineage: Eukaryota > Metazoa > Chordata > Aves > Passeriformes > Dendrocolaptidae > Campylorhamphus > Campylorhamphus procurvoides. The sequence continues at coordinate 321,861 of WBMV01004774.1, read as the reverse complement.
CCCACCACGGCAGAACCCAGGAGAAACCTGCGAGGGGGCTGCCCCATCTCCTCTGGAATGCGGTGGCATCCACTCGGATGGAGTGAGGTAGCCGTGCCCCCCCCGCCCCCCCTGTCCCCCTGCTCGGTGACCCGGGCTGGAGGGGAGGACAGCAGAACTCCCCCGTCCCCCCCTCGCAGATGGCGTGGGCAGCCAGCACAGGTGGCCCTGCGCCACGGCAGATTGGGGCCGGCTGCCTGCAGAGTGCCCTGCCACGGCTCGGGGACAGGAGCAGAGCCAGGACCCCCCCGTGCCGAGGGGGCTGCAGGGCCGGGGGGGTCCCCGCACTGCCGAGCCCCGTGCTGGATGCGGAGCTTTGGAGTAAAATAACAAACCACGGACACGGACAGGGGACAGGGAGCTGGCGGGTCCGCTGCGAGGGGTGACGAAGGGTCCCCTCACTTGGTCCCAAAGAGGCGAGCTGGGCAGGAGCATCAGGAAGTTTTGGGAGAGAGCGATTTTAAGGAATTGGATTCAACAGCGCTAGGCAGGGTCAGCACGACGCGGATGTCTGGGCTGATCCAGCATCTTGAGAGGAGATTTTCAGGATACAGCTCCCCTTGGTCCTTCCAGCCAGAGCCAACACATTGTGGGTGCCAGACACCAGGACTGGGTGGTGTGGGGCTCGCTTTTGGAGAAAAGGACCTGTAGGGGAGTAGGGGGCTCTCTTTCCAAGGGTGACGGTGCTCAGCCCCACACGGGGATTCCGCAGCACAAGCTCCGGGGTGGCCATGGCATCGGGCTGATGGTATCAGCTCCAAGGTGGGAACAGAGTGGGGACGATGGTGGGACGGTCCCAGCTGGAGGGGACCCATCTCGTAGTGCAAAGAGGGATCTTGAGCTGGAGACGTGGTGCAGGAGCTGTCAGGGCAAGGGTAGAGGATGGAGCAGGTAAATCATTAATGCAGGAGAAAACCAGGCTGGCATCCTGCCCATCACTTGTCGATAGGAAAAGTTGATGTTGGAAGGGGAATTTTCACGTCTAACCTTCCCCTCCCTCCTCTGTCTCCCCCTCGGGGGCAGAGGGCTGGAGCAGGAGCCAGCCCGGAGCCACGCACGCACCCAGCCCCAAACCAGCCTCTTGCCGAGCACGTTCTCTTCCAGCCCAGCTGGTTTTGCTCCCAGCCTGCTCCGTCTGTGCACATTAAAGCTTTTTCTAGGTCTGAACTGCTTTTGGCAAGCCAGGCTCCTGTTGGTCCCCACCACCCTCCCCATGGCTGCTCCCCCCAGTCCTTTCCCCGTCTGGCTCCCGCTCCCCCTCCCCGGTCGAAGCCCTGCCAGGGACATGGCAAATCAGCGCGAAGCCTGCGGGGCAAATCGGTACAAATGAGACCAAGCAAGAGGGTGGGGAGGGACGGCGAGGGGGGGGGATGGCTCCTGGGTTGGCGCTTCTGTTGCCGAGTTTGATGTTTCCTGCAAACAACCCTGTAAATGTTCAGGAGCGGCTCCGGACATCACCTGCCCCCCGCCTGGGCAGGGTTTGGGGACGCCAAAAGGGAGGGACAGCCCTCGCCCCGCTCCCACAGCCTCCCCACAGCCCTGAGCAGGGACCCGGCCGGGACGGGGAAAGGGGCCGAGCTGTAAGTCCTGACATTTCCATCTGTTTCGGGGAGGGATGGGGTGGGCGGGGGGTGGAAGGTGCTGGACGAGGGACAGAGTCTCACTGCGGGCCTGGGCAGGGAACAAAACCCACTGAGGAGCCAGAGGGGAAAACATTCCCCTTGTTAAAACCTGCCTTCTGCTGCCAGTTTTGCACTCTCCCAAATAAATCCCAGGCATTGATAGTGCCGCACGGGGCTCAGCCGTGAGCAGGAGCCAGCACCCGGCCAGGGGATGTGTGAACCCGCTGCGTGCAGGGAAGTGACTGATCCCAAGGGATGCTCTTTGATGCCGCTCTGCAGGCTCTTTGCAAGCCGTGGAACTCCTGCTTATTAAAGGCACTCGGCAGCGGGGAGGTCAGATGGGGCCTTTCTGCTTGGGTTGCTCTCCTAATGACAGGTCCCACTGCCTTCCCAGGGATTTGCTCACGAGAGTCTCTGACAATAGAAAGTTCGTGGAGGATTTTGGATGGTTTCCCCACCACTGTGTGTGATGGGTGGCAGAGGTCTAGGTGACTGTTCTTCCCACTGGAAAATTAAATGATATGTTGGGAAAAGGGAACCAGCCTGGGAGGACACAGAGGGCAGATTAATGTTAATGTATTTACATCTTTGTGTTTTTATAATAATCAAGAAGATCAATGGTTTTCTGCATGTTCGAAGAAATGATGAGTATTTGCAATTGTGAAAAAGAAATACCAAACAGGGGAAGGTCAAAATTTAGCAGTAACATAGTTTTATCCACATTATCCAAAATTTTTTCTTCCTCTAAATCTTTCTTAATGGAAGTGAAAACTAAACTAAGAATATACTTCCTTATGCCAGAGGCTGTGTGTTTGTGGGAATTTTGGCAATTAAATCAAAAGGTCACATAACAAGGAACAGTTCAGAGCAGTCAGAGGCTTTTTAAAAAGAAAGAAACAGGGACATCAGGTCAGTAAGGCCCAGCTGTGTCCAAGGCAGTGGCAAATCCGGGACCGGGATGGGGACAGGTTTGGGGCACCCTCTGGATGCTGCCTTTGTGGTCTCACGGAGCTGCCCCGCTCTGCCCCTCCTCCACAGCGAGGATTTGCCTTCACCTCTGTGAAAATCGAGGGTGAGAGGCTGTGAATGTGTCACCCCGCATTGGCCTTCTTACCCTTTCCTGGAATCCCCAAGGAATTTCAGAGCCCTGCCCATCACAGAGGCAGCGGAGGGGACCTCCGTTTGAGGGGGGGGATGCAGAAATGCCCCCCTTCCTGCACGGGCATCTCGGGGGCTGTCACGGCACCTCCTCCCGTGCCGGGCACTGGGAATTGCGGAGCGCGGCTGTTCCTCACGGTCCTGCGGCACAGCACGGGTTAACGAGCTGCCTTCCCGCTCCATGCACCACTAATAACATCCCTGCCTCGTCCCGGTGGCTTCGCCTCGGGCCGTTGTTGCTGCTCCTGGTCATCCCTTGGCCAGCACAGACCTCACCGGGCCATTTGGTGGCCAAGCGCTACCTGCCTGCTCGGCATCTTTGCCTCCGGCTCCAGCGACATCCCTCGCTTCCCATTCCCGGGCTGCAGCCCAGGCACTGCCCTTTTTTGGGACGAAGGAGCTGGAAACACAGGGAGGAGAGCCCAGGCAGCATCATCCCCGATCTGCACTAAAAATCCAACCAAACCCCATTCCTGAGGACCAGGCAGAAGGCAGAGAGGTGCCCTCTGCCCACGGCATCACAAATGCTCCTGCCTTAGAATAAATATGCATTTTGAGGCTAAATGTCTGTTTTGCAAAGAAATCTGCCTGCACAGTGGCTGCAAAGAGATGTGATGTGCTGCTCAGTGTCCCCACAGACCAGTTTCCTCCCAGGGCTGTGTCCCTGCTGATTCCCTCCTCTCTGCTGGGAGAATGGCATCCCTCAGGAACAATCTGAGCTTCTCTCCTGAAGGGTTTGTGTGTGTCCCTTGGCCCCGAGCCAGAGTATCCCATCCCTGCAAGAGGGTTTCTGCCTGGCTCAGCTTCTCCACCTTCCCTGGAGTCCATCCCAGTCAGCTCTTCTGCTCTGCAATTTCCCCACTGTTCCCAAGCTTTCCCAGCCACCGTTGAAACATTTCCCCTTAGTTTTCTATTCAGCAGGTGAGTTGCTTGTGCTCACCTAAGGATGGGGAGGGAGAAGCAGGAAACAATTCCTAATTGGGACCATTTGGAAATGGCTTTTAGAATGGAATGGATTTCACTAGTGTGGTCACAGAACTTCTGCCAGATTGGCACAACAAGCCCTTCAGTTTATTTTATTGGCTTTTACCTTAAACATACTCAATCCTTTGCAGGTGGCAGCTCCTTGGTGGCTGGTTAGACCTTGTCTTGATTTAAATGTCTTCTTCGTGGCTGCATCCTAAAATCACTGGCTGGATTCAGAGCTGGCAGGCAGGAGCAGGGATAAGCTCATGTTTTCCTGGGGCCCAGCATTGCCACAGCCCCTCTTTTTCTAGGTGTGGTTGAAACCACAGCTCCATCTTGGTGATATTTTGGCTAAAAAGAGATCTATCCTCTAAGAGGAGAGGGAGGGGGGAATCTTTGTGGATTGCTCTGGAAGAACCAGGATCTGAGTTAAGGAAAAGAAGGGATGTGCTCTGTCTGTGAAAAGGTCTGTTCCTTGTGACCTGTGGTCTCCTCTCCTGCCCTCCCCAGCACTCCTGGGCTCCAAAAGGACAGAGGGAGTGAATGAGTGTGTCTGCAATTGGGCCCGTGTCCCAGGGATGCACCAAGGAAGGGTCTTTGGCTGAATGGGATGACCCCAAGTGAGGACTGGGTGGCTGCCACCAGCAACACTCTGCTTGGAACGTCCCCAGGGACACTGACCATCTCAGAAAGTGCCAAGAGAGGCAGCTGTGGGACAGCCAAGCAATCCCTGGGCATGGCTGGCTCCACCCCAGGCCCTGCTGAGATGTGCAGAGGTCCCTGCAGGGACACAACAGCCCCCAGCTCGAGGTGTCCTGTGGCACATGTGGCCCAGACACATCAGGGAGCATCCAGAGTGGGTCAGATGTGTTCTCAGTCTCTGGGACATCTGTGAATCCTCCTCGAAGTCTTTTTGATCTTCATGAATGGTGAGAAGGTGCCAGGGTGAATTTACTGGTGGTAAATCATGTCAGAGCAGCCTGACTGGTGTGAGAACACTCACTGCCTGGACAGGGCAGGACAAAGGGTTGCTGTTTAAGTGACCTTAGCAGAGCCCTTGACATGGTCTCCTCCAGTATCCCCATGGCCAAACTGGAAATGTAAAGATAAGGGGGGTTAAAAACTGGCTGGACTGCCAAGACTCAGTTGGCTTTGCTGAGCCAGGGAAGGTGCAGCTCCCAGCTGGAAAAAGAGACCTGCCAGAGCTCAGCAGAGGGAATGGCCAAGTCCTGAGTCTGGGATGGAGCAATCCCCTGCAGCAGGGCATGGCCTGGGCCAAGGGGCTAAAAAGCAGTTTTGCAGGAAAGGAGCAATATCCATGACACGAGCAGAGCCAGAGCTTTGTCTGCTGGGAGCTGGACCAAGAGACAAGAGGATGGGAAAGACCTCGAAGGTAGGAGCAAGCATTGAATGGACATGGAGAGAGGGAAATGCTTGTGATGTCCTTGTGTGCAGCCCCTCTCCTGTAGCAAGGGACAAGTGAGGACACAGCCAGAGCCACATCCCGGAGCAGGAGAGGGCTGGGCTGCAAGGCAGGAGCTGGGCAGGCAGTGGAGGAGGGAACACTCTTTGCTCCTGTTCCCAGATGAAGTTGAGTGAATTTGAACTGAAAGAAGGTGCGTCTTCTCATCACAAGAGGGACCAATTTGATGGTGAAGAACACTTGGGCAGCAAGTACAAGCATGGCAGCTGCATCATGGGAGAGGGCTGGGGATGTGAGAAAGGTTGAATCAAGATGGGAACCTTTGACCACATTTGGTGTGTCTTAGGAGACCTGAAAAGAGCTGGGCTTTGTAGGCTAACAAAAGCAAAGCAGAGATCTCATTCCTTTCTTAGCATTCCCATCCCCAGTGCATTTAAGGAATATGAACTGCCCAAGGATAAGTGAAAATCAAAAAGGAGGAGAACATTCCTAAGTGTTGTGCTGAGGGACTGGGCTGCAGAGGTTTGGGAAGATCATGGAGCTGGTGGGGAGGGGATGACAAAAAGCACCTTGTTATATGACAGAGCTCATGGCTTGGCAGAGAAGGTGGCAGAAGAGGGGGCCATACCCAGACTATGCTCCCAATGGGGCACAGACACCATCTAATGTCTGTGTCCACACTGAGGACACTCACGTGGCTTGGTCTGTGGTGGCAGGGAGAGGTGGATTTAGGGAAGCAGAGCAGAGTTGAGCACCACATTGCCCTTCCTGGACTGCTGTTGGTGTGCCCCAGCACACAGAGGGGACAGGAAGAGGTGACCAGAAGGAAGTGGCTTCTGGAAATGTGCCACCATCCCCAAAGGTCTTCCAGGAGGAAAGCTGAGAGGGAACCTCCCAGGACAGGTAGTCACAGGCAGTGGGATCCTGCCTGGTCTGTCACACCAGCAAGAGAAGGAGAAACCTGTTAGTGGGGAAAGGAACTTCAGAGGCTGTAGAAACTGGAAGCAGATACAGAAACTTTTCCTGGGAACAGGAAAGGCACCACTTTGGACCTCCAGTAGCCCTGCACATCCCTGGCATGACACAGACTTTAGTACAATGGGTAGCTGGACCATATATTCCTATTCCACCTTCACACACCTCTTAATCCCCCCAAGTGCTCTCCAGCTGTCAATCTTCTTCCCCTGCTCACCATGTCAGCTTGGACACCTTGTCCTCTTCATACCTCTGGGTCTCAGCCACACTGCTGACCCTTCTGAGCTGAACACCATCACCTTCCCCTCTATCCAGCTGCATATTTGCATTTGGAGATTGATGTTGTCTTCCCAGATTTGGAGGTCAGTTTGCCATCGAGCCACTGACACCATGGCTGGGAGCCTGTGGTCTCCTGGGGCTCCATTAGCAGGTAGAGCAGAGGTGGAGGAAGATGTAGGAAGCTCCCACAGTGGAGTCTGGGCACAAGCTTGTGCAGGTTGTTGATCTAATGCGGAGAGACAGTCTTACATCTCCTCACCAGGACCTGCCTCTTCCCCCGAAGGGCTCGCGGCAGGAAAGGCTGTGGGAGGAAGGCCGCTTGTGGTGGAGGACCCTCATGTCTCTGGAAAGTAGCCTGGAGGCTGTGATGGCCTGATCTCATCTCTCCAGGAGCCTGTGAGTTGTGCTGTGAGTGTCACAGGCAGAGACGATGACTCCAACCCATTGCCACTTGGTTGAACGCTTTTCACGGGGTGCTTGGTTTGCCCCAGGGAGTCTTCAGGCTTAGTGAGATTTAGGGACAAATGGATGCTTTTAGGGGATGGAGGCCAGAGGAGGAGCATCTTGGAAGAGGTCAGAGACATAGTAACAGTTCTTGAATAAGTACAAAAAAGGGGGAAGATTTGGACTCAAAATTAGGGAAGACTTATATGTGTGAAGGTGTTGTGGCTCTGGTACATGGGAGGGAGTAAGTTCATCAGCTGGCTGGACGACACCTCAGGGCTGGGCAGGAGATGCCAGACAGCCTGCACTTGCAAAGGCAGCAGTGCTCACAAAGATGGAGCCACCTCATGATTGGGCTGGGTCTTGGGTCTGCAGGTGGCCCCTACCAAAAGCCACCTCTGAAGAGAACTGAGCTTTCCCAACCAGAACCTTCAGATCCCTCCAAAAGCTGGAAACCCAAAGGTTGGGAACCCAAATGCTGTCAGATTTGTAGACCATGACTCTGACTTTGGCTTGCCCCTGGGATATGGAGCACATGGTTTGGTGACCCCACATATGGAGATGCAGAACAGGTGATGAGCCCTGCGAGCAGCAGAGCCATGCTGAGCTATGGGATGTGGGTCAGAGCCTCTGGCCTTGCATGCGAGGATGTGGTGGGTGGGCAGACAGGGAAAGATGGGCTGTTTGCAGCAGATGGGAAACCTCAGGCCTTTCTGAAGGTATTATGTAGTTTTGGGAAGATGTTTTGGTGCACCAATTGAGATCAAGCCAGAGGAAAGCACAGCTCAAGGTGGGAATAGTTTCCTAGCTGCCAATGAAGGCACCCCAAAGGGACACGGCAGGACAGCCTGACACAGTCACTCCCACTGAACCTGGGGGGTTGCAGAGCTCCCAGCCCCACCAGCCAGGCTCCCCTCCTCTTGCCGAGTGCCTGCTGCTTTGCCATGGCCAATTGCCTTCATCCCAGCCTCCGATAAACGCTTAAAAGCTCAAATCACACAACCCCAGGCTATGAAAACGAAAAGGGGCCCGATAGCCGCTAATAGCCGAGCAGCCCCTGCGGCAAAAGCTTGTAGTGGAGGGAAGTGGTTTGCATTGATCGGTGGCTCCCGCCGCTCCCTGCCCGGCTGCTCCAGCCACAACGCCGGCAAAACCGGGATAAAATCCCACGGGAAGCGCCAGAAGTCCAGGTAATGTCAGCAACGGGATGATTTCTAGGGTTAGTGTGAGATCCCATTAAGGTGCCGCTCTTCTGCTCCCCATGGTCCTGGCATGGCCATCAGAGCAGCACAGCCCCGGGAAGGCAATTGCTGCTGACAAACTGCAGTCATGCTGAGCCCCGCGATCATGAGGGACCGGGACAGCCCAGACAGAAGCAGCTGGTGGATGTAGAAGCAGGGAAGAGCTGTCCCTGTGGTTCGTGCTGGGAGCGCAGGGCACCACCAGTGAATTCCCATCCAGGGTAGGACCAGCTCATGAGAGAGCACAGGAGCCCTCGGCTGCAGGATGAGGTGTGAGGCAGGTGGTTCATCACAACACTGAGTGGAGAAGAACTTCAGTGCCTTTCTTGAGCCCCTTCCTCCATGCCATATCCATATCCTACAGCCATCTGGGAAAGGCTGAGGGCAGCCAATTCCCATGGGAGCGTTGCAGCTCCCTGGCAGCCTCCTAGTCAGCATCGGAGGACTCGGAGGTCAGCGGCAAAGGGAGGACACTAGTTTGAGAAATGGGGTCTTTCTTCCAGCCAGAAAAGCTCTTGGGAGTCTGTAAAAGCAGATCAGGACCAGTTTAGATGCCCACCTTTGGGTGGAGAGGACAGCAGGAATGGTTTGTGTTGGTACAGGAAACCCACTGGGCTGGGCCCCTTCCTGCTGCTGCAGACCAGGAGGAGGCCCAGGGAAGGGGTGAGGTCTGGAAGGGTTTGGCCCCATATCCATCTTCAGGCTGGAAAGGAGATGGTGAAGCAGGGGTGTGATGGGGAACCATCTGTCTGGAGGGTGGACAGGGACTGTGTTTGCTGCTTCCACCAGTCAAAGGATTGGGGGGCACCAAATAGAACTCGTGGGGACAACAGGCTCAGGAAACTGGAGGATGACACAGTGTGCCCTGCTGCAGGATGCTTTGGGGGTTGAACATTTCCACGGCTTCAAGAGCAGCTCCTGCAGATTCAGAGCAGGGAGGGCCACTGCCATGTGGCACATCCAGTGGCTCCTGGTCTGCTGGGGTGGTCAAGGGCTTAGGAAAATTGGAGTGGTCCTATAGATACTTCTCCTACATCCTGGGAACCTGCTTTTGGCTGTTATTAGGGACATGATGGACAAGTGAGGTGATGCAGCTCAGCTGCCCCAATGGTTTCATGCTCTTTCCTGCATCCCTGTGGCTGGACACAAGACTGGGATTTTTAACGCACTGGAGCACCGGGGACTGCAGATCTCTTTCCTGGACATCTCTCCCTTCTTCCTTCCCTTTGTCTCTCCCTGTCTTTCCTCTCCCTTGCCGCTCTGCTCCCTCCACCGGAGCGTTGCCCTCCCCTCGGCGGTCCCGGGGCGGAGAGCGGGGATGCTGCAATTCCCAGGCACAGGTGCGCGGTCGCTGCCCCCGGGCACGGCCCTCCCGCCGCAGCTGACAGCCCACTGGAAATAATGTGTTGTGGCAGAGAGAGACTCAGCAGACCACGAAGATCTGCTGGTGCGGGTAGTGCTCAGCAACCAGGAGCCACAACGCCTGTCTCCCGGCTCCGCAGGGCCTGATCCGGCTCTGGGGATGCCTCCGCTCCTCGGGAGCCTGCCCAGCTCACACGCAGGGCACTTTCCCACTCTCTCCCATCCTTTCTCGCTGCTCTTTCCCCTCCTCCTCCCTTGCTGTTCCTCTTTGCGGCGTTAAGGGAGTGGAAGCAGCCGAGCTGCCTGTCCCTACACGGGACATGTCCCTGCCATCCCCCGCCCCGCCGGGCACGGGAGGGGAACGAGCGGCTTTCGCAGCAGCCTTGGAGGAGGAGGATCAGGTGTGCAGGAATGGAACAACCAGTTCCAGTCTTCCAGCAAAGATTTAATCTGCCTCTGGCATATAAACAGCAAATGTTTGTTCAACTGACCTGCAAACAGGCGACGCGCATCGCAGCGGGGCCGAGGCGCCCGGCTCCGCGCTTGGTTCCCTGCCCTCCAGCAGGGTGACACGGGGCAGGGCACCAGCGACAACCGGGGCCAGGATGCTCGGGGCACCCCAGGCTCGGTGGTTGGAGGAAGGAGCGGTGCTGAGAGGGATCCCATCCTGCCCATCCGTCCCTTCTGCTCCCCCGAGCTCCGCAGCGTGTGCTGAGCTCCCCCCGCTCGCCGTGTCTGAGCGCTGAAGGACGAGCGTGTCCCCGCGGGCTGTCCCTGACTCCGCTGAACCCGCAGGGAGGAGGCTCCGAGCTCTGCCCGCGCATCCCCCTGAGATGGGAGAAATCAGCCTTGGCTGCTGCAGGTCGGGTCTGCCCCCCCGGGGCTCCCCCCGACACCCCAGGGGACACGGGGTCCTTACGAGGGGACGTTTTTACCCATTTTCTGCATGGCCAGATCTCAGGGTCGGGTCCCAGCTCAGCCCACACGTGGGTGTGCAGAGGGACTGTCCCCAAACCCTGCCTGCAGCTCGGCCTGGCCCAGAGAAAGCCACAGCACGGCTCCTTCCCTGTCCCGTGGCAGGTGGGAAATACTTTCTGCTGTTTGATGACCTCAAAAAGAATTTTGAAAGGGTTCTATGCAGGTAATTCCCTCTTCCATCACACAAAAGCTGTCACCATGTTCTCACAGGGGAAAGCGATACCTGCCCAGTGATGCCCGTGGTGAGGAGAGTGGATAGCAGAGCATGGGGCATCCTTCAGCCTGGCACAGCCACCATGTGTCCCCAGGGCCACTGGTATTCCAAACTGCAGCCAGAGAGCATCCATGTGTACATGGAGTGGGATGCCCAGGGAAGCAAAGGCCGTGGGGCTGTGTGGGGAGCAGCCAGCCCCCAGGGATGGGGTCTCACTGGGGGGAGCAGCAGGCACAGCACCCAGCCATGGGGGTGGGGACCATCCCAGGGCCAACATGACAACCCAGTCTCCCGTGTGGTGCTGCTACATGAACCCCTTCTCTGCCCACCCCACTCTGACCCCAGCTCCTTGGCACTGCTGTGCTGTTCTCCCTGCCCTGGGAGCTACAAAACTCCCCCCAGCCCCATGGAAGCCCCCAGACCATGTGCAGGAGGATGTAGGGAATGGCTGGGCACTCTCCAGGCCAATGGGGAGCAATGCCTGTTGTAGGGGCTGTCAGGTCCTTGAGCCACTGCCTGGCCCTGCCTCAGGCAGCTCCTCGTCCCAGCTGCCCAAAGCTGCAGACACACACGCTCTTTCCCTTCCCATCCTCCAAATCTTGTCTTCGTTTTCCCAAAAGCCAGGGAGCAGATTGTTTCCCCGAATGGCTCCAGCTGTCACGTTGGTGGCAATCTGGAGCTGCTCCTGGCCTTCTCCTTCCCAGGCTCTGCATCCCCACACCAGCCTGGCAGTGGGGTGTCCTGGGGCAGAGCTCTGCCCTGGGACCCGCTGCATGGGGGAAGGATTTGACTCCTGAGAGATGAGCCCCAGACACACAGAGTGAGCCCTCAAACTCACTGTCCTCCCCAGGAGAAATGCAGGTTTTGTTCTGAGAAGCTGGCAGGTCACTCCAGGGCAAAGCTGTATGTGGAGGGGTGATGCACGCCCTGCATTGGTGTTGGGTGCCCCATGACTGCTTGGCCATCTGTGGAGGAACCCAATTTCATGACCATGTAGCCTGTGTGGGTCTGGCATCTCTGGGGGATGAGGAGTCAGAAGGCTGTGCTCCTCTGCCCACTCCCAGAGCTGGCAGGGGGATGGGCTGTGGGTCAGGTGTGACCCTACTGTTCCCAGGGGGGTTGTGGTGGGAAGCACAGAGGGGACAGTCTGGTGTCAGAGCCTGCTGGGGATGTTGCCTGGGCATTTCCATCTTGGTGAAGACAGCTGGAAGTGGGGTGGGGTGGTTTGACCTGGATTGGTTTTCCAGGCTGGATTACCCCTGTTGTGGCAGAGGGCAGTGTCAGTCCCATGAAGCCAGGGAGGCAGGACTGCTGTTCCAGCCTCTCCCATCCAGTTTGTCCTTCTAAATGCCCTCTTTGCAACTGGATCAAACTCTCACGTGCAGGATCACAAGTCTCTGCATTTAGCCCAGCTCTCCACCAGCTTTGGTGCCAGAGGTTTGGTTGGGTCTAGAATTGCAGTACCCCAGGAAATGGCAAAGCCACATGGGTGTATGTCCAGCACAGTGTTTGGGTTTCCATGCTTTCCTCTTTCATTCCCTGCCCTCAGCAGGAAAACTGTCCCTGGGTTGGGCTGGGGCTGCCCCAGGGAGGCTCCAGCTGGGCAGGCAGGTCACCTGGGTGCCTCAATGTCAGCTCGAGGTGGTTTAGCTACAACACCTTTAATAGTGTCTGTTTTCCTTTTCCTTTGGGGTGGTTTGAGAGAAGAGGGTCAATAATGGGATCAGCATGTACATGAATGCCTGTAGGGTTTGGGCAAAAATTCCATCACTGGCCTGGGTTTGAATCCCAAACACGGGAGCTCCAGACTGTGGTCCCACAAGCTCCGGTCTTGGGGCGTGGAGATGCCCACAGAGCAGAGCCCTCTCCCTGGGGAGCTGCAGGCACAGCTCACCAGCTCCACATTGTCCTTCTTCCAGGGCACACGGCACTTCCCGGGGAGCTGTGGGGAGATTCACACCCTGTGGCCCTCTGTTCCCACAAGGAGCCGTCTCCAGGCACCACCACCATGTCCAAGGACGACGTGGGCTGCAAGCTGACCTCGGCCTACAAGCACAAGGAGAGGAAGCCGAAGAAGCCTCACTACATCCCGCGGCCATGGGGCAAACCCTACAACTACAAATGCTTCCAGTGCCCCTTCACCTGCATGGAGAAGTCCCACCTCTACAACCACATGAAGTACAGCCTGTGCAAGAACTCCCTGTCCCTCCTCATCGAGTCCGACTGGCCCTACAAGAAGGGGAACCTGCTGCACCCCGAGCTGCGGCTCCTGCAGGCGGCCGAGCCCTCCCGGCTGCGCGGGCGGCGCGACGAGCAGGACACCTGTGACACCTCGGCCACCTCGGCCACCTCGGCAGGGGCGGGCAGGGCCAGGCAGGGCCCCGGCAGGGATGGCCATGAGGACAAGGCAGGGGTGGAGATCCTGCCTGCTGAAGGGGCTGGCGAAGAGGGTGGCCAGTTCCAGGAGGAGGAGGAGGATGTGGCAGGACTGCTGAGGGAGATGGATGCAGGGGAAAAGAAAGAGAAAGCAGAAGACACGGGTTGCCAAGGTGACCCAGCTGAACCAGAAGTGAACACTTTGGTCTTCGGCTTCAAGAACAAGAGGGACAACAAACCCTGCAAGGAGGTGGAGCCCGACTTCATCATCACAGATGTCTTCTCCCTCAAGAACCATGTCATGAAGAGCAGGGAAATGGCCTCCCCTGACCTAGAAGCTAAGCCAAAGCATTGCAAAGTGCCAAAGAAATGCCTGGCGAGCGGTGGGATCCTCATGGAGCAGTGGAAACTGGTGGCAAATGGGCAAAGGAGAAACACCCCTGAGGTCTCCCCACCTTGCAGTGACAGCAACATCATCCCGTGCTACCCCCCTCCAGCCTACAGTGACTACCATGAACCTCAGGGCCTGAACCTCTCGCTGCTGGGTATCAACTACCCACTAAACCCCAGTCTCTTCTCCTACCTGAGCCCCACCATGGCCAACAGCATGACAACACACCCACACCTGGCTCAGCTGCCCTTCCTGGCCTCCACAGCCCAGCTGATGCACCCACACACCTCCCACTTCCAGCCCCTGCAGAGCCCCGAGCGCTCAGCCTTCCTTCCCCGCTTCTACTACCCCTTGCTCTTCGAGCACACCTTCGGCTCCGCCGAGAACAAGATGCCCTCCAGCAAGCCAGACACCCAGCAGCTGGTGGGGTCAGTCATGGCCACACCACCCCAGGCCAAACCTTCCAGCGAGCCAACCAAGCCCGGGCTGCTGAAGGTACCCGTCCTGAAGACAGGTTTTCCTTGGTCCAAAGGTGCCCGGGAGGAGCCGGGCCCCGAGCTCAGCCACCCTGCCATGCTGGGGCAGGAAGGAGAGGAGAAATGGCTGTCCCAGGAGAAGGAGAGCAACCCACCTTTGGGCCTCAACAACCTACGCAAGAAGCCAGCCACGGGCATCTACCAAACCATGGTGGGGATGCAGGACAACGTTTTCACCCACGGCGGTGTCCGGAAGACAGAGTTGCCAGTGATGACCTGTCTGGAGAGCAGCAGCCCTCCAGGAAACCCACTGAAGAGGAAGTTCCCAGCCAATGGGCTGGATTTGATAGGTCCTGAGAGGATGATGCCTGGAAAACTCAGCTACCAGGGCAGGTAAGGTGCCTGTGATCTCTCTGCTTCTTCCTCACATCTGGTTGATCTCAAACATCATTTTCATACCCTGTTGTATTACTGATCCCCCCTCTAATGCATGAGATGAGCCCAGAGGGCTGAGCACCCCCCAGGCTGAGGGTCCACACCAGTGCCCACTCAGAGCAGGGCTCCCTGCCCTCCAGGTATGTCCAAGCACCTGGGCTATGTCACACTTGCTGTCCCTTGCTTTCCCCTGTTTTATACAGTGCCAAAGGTGGTGTGGTGTCAGTGCAGTGTGGACTGTGCTCCCCAGGCTCCAGGAAAGCTCCTCTTGTGTCCCCAGATATCCCAGGTTTGCTGGAACAATCATTGCCTGGTTTTAAACACACCCATTTGCATTCCTTTGATTCGCCTTCTGGTTTCAAAGCCCAGAAGGAGGGTCACGTTCCCAAATATTTCCTTTTACCTGGGGCTAGAAATGTGCACAGCTCCTTTAAACAGAATTTCAGCTCCTCCCATGGTTGTGCAAGTCCAGCTGTGGCTCCAACAAAAATGTCACAGCAAACCCACCGCTTTGACACCCAGAGGAGCTTCCTCTGGAGAAGCTCTCCATGGTTTTCTATCTCCACTTGCCCTTTCCCTGTTCTCACGCTGCCTGGAGAGATCCCCTCCAACTGGGCCTTGTGAACTGTGGGATGGTCATTGCCATCAACATTCTTCAGTGCTCCATGGAGAGGGAAAATCCAGGTTTGGCCATCTGAGGTGGGCTCAGCACCATCTCTGCAGGCTGGGCTCTTCCTTTATTGATGAGTCTCATGAAATAGTGTGTGTCAGGGTCCATCCTTCTCCTGGGCAAACAGTGCCAGGAGCAGGTCCAGCCAGAGCTCTGCATGCTCCGACTGAAATCCTTCCTGGAAGGGCCTCATGCTGGCACAGCCAGTGGAGGGACCCAGGCTGAATCTGGCCCTGGGAATATGCCCAAGGATTTTCCTATCTTTTTCCCTACTGATTGTATCCACTTACTCTCTGCAGTGGTTCGAGGGCCAGCTCTGGCCAGATCCCCAAGGCCCTGGACCACTGGCACACGGAGGTCCTTGCGGGCCATCCTGAGGAACCAGAGAGGGGCAATGACACCGAAGTCCTTCCCGCTGTGGGTGCTGCCCTGGACCACGGCCCCTGCAAGCAGAGCAGACCCCAAGAGACCTCTGCCACCGTGACAGACTCTGAGGCCACAACCATGCTCATCGGGGACCTGTCCAAAACCTTAGAGGAGTACCAAGAGGTGGAGAAGAAACTGTCTGATCTGGCGAAGGAGGACACCCCTGGGCAAAAAGAGCTGAGGGACCAGCTGGTCAAAATCCAAAGGGAGCTCTATCACATCCACCAAGCACTGGAAAAAGCCACCAAGCCCCATGAGGGGCCACTGGACCTGTCGGTGAAGAGATCCTCGGAAGGTCTGGAGAAGGTCCAGCAGGCTAAGAAGGAGCCCTGCAATGTGAGCCTGGGAAGTGAGAAGCTCCACGGCAAAGACCAAGGGCCCCTCAGCAAGTGCCCAGGCACGGGGGATGCTGGAGATGGGGAGGGGCTGCCCAGCTGCCTCCTCGAGGCCGAGAACAAAACCATCGACCTGCTGATCAAGATGAGCCGCTCCGAGAACCTCCGAGCATCCTCCGAGGCTCCCCTGGGCACCGTCCTCAAGGCGGAGGTGCTGCCGCTGGAGCTGCGGCACGTCATGGAGCCCTTCTACAGCCGCCCCACCAAGTGCGAGGCCGACTCCAGCGTCCTGCTGTGCTCTGATGGCAGGGCCAGCACTGCCCAGGGCGCTCAGCTCCTGGAGGACGGGCCCCTGGGCTGCCGGGCCATGCAGCGCTCCCTGTCCTGCAGCCTTCCCGGCGACACCGACATGTGTGTGCACAGCCCTCTGCATGCCGACCCCTGAACCCACCTGGATTGAAAGCTCCTGGGTCTCACTGACTGCCTCATGCTTCACCTCTCCAGTGTCCCGTCTCTCCACTCCTCCTCTTCCCCATGGATGAAAGCTCAGCCAGTGCCTGGCTGGAGCCACCTTGCTGGGGTTCCAGCCAGCTCCCCGGATGACTCCACAAGGTGTAAAAATTCAGTCCTTGTCCCCCCCCAGTGTCACAGACAACGCTGCTGCTGGACTCTCCATGCTCCACAGCTCAGCACCCTGCTCCTGGAGCTCCCTTCCAAAGGGCAGTCCTTGGCAGGCAACAACAGAGAACTGCCAAAAGCACCAGACTTTCAGCAAAAGGCTCACCCAGCCCTCTCACCAGGGACACTCAGGGACATTTGCAACCCAGCTCCCATAATCTGTGGGCAGGGCAGGGACTAGAGAGGGCCAAGCCTTGGTCTGGGTTGTGCTCAAACAGACCATGGCTGTCACCTGGCACAGAGCAAAGACACCGTGGCTTCATCCCATGGAGGCTGGAGGGTCACAGCAGGGGATCAGATGCACAGCTGGACTGACCCAGAGGCCACGTGTTCTCCATGCTGTGGAGACAAGAACATCCTCCCTGTCACAATGACAAGGGGACATGGGAACCACCTTGCCAGCTCCACACCTGGGTCCTGAGCTCTCCTGCCAGGGGTGTGGTTGCCACGTGTGGGGAATGCTGGGCTGTGGGGACTTGTTCTTGTCCACTGACCATCCAGGGTCTGGCTCCTCCTTTTGCCTTTACACAGAAAGGACCTTCCACCCCTCTGCCCCTTGGCCTCTCCCCACGCAGACACGAGGCACATTCCCCACAAAGGCCCTGATTCTGGGAAGTTCAGCTCCCAGGAGCTCCTGCCCACTAGTCCTAACCCCCCAAACAATGGCACATGGGACAGCAAAATGGGTGAGACAATCCTTCCATGAACCACACAGCCCAAGGGACAAAAACAACTGTGAAGGGACAAACTTGGCCAGTCCCAAACTGGAACAAGGCCAAGCAGCCACCTCTGAACCAGAGCACTGGGGAGCCACTGACTCAGGGCATGTGCCTGATGCTTGTGGGGTCAGCACCAGCCTTCCCAAAAGGCCACCTTCTCCCCATGTTCACGGGGGGCTCCTGTCTCTGTTGGGCAGGCTGGGATTGACCACAGGGCACTCACACCTCCCTGTCCCTGCCACCCTGCAGAGCATCTGCCCTTGCTCAGAATGTTCCCATGTTTGGGCCAGGAATTCTTGAAGTCCCTCCCTCTGGTGCTCTCCTCATCCTGGAAAAGCCAGGCCCCCTTTCTTTCCCATCCACAGTCCCTGTTCAGCACATGGGGGTGTCCTGGTAGCACCCAGGGCCTTCACCACCTTGACCTGGTGGTTTATTCTTTGTGATGGGAAGCACTGGGATGGGGGGGCAGGAGAGCAGGACAAAGGGGAAAGTGGAAAAGCCACAAATAAGGGACCTGGACACCACATCCAAGGAGCTGTAGATACTCTGGGTACAAAGTGGACAATCCCACGGTGGTGGCTTAAGAAGGCAAGGGTTCCTAAATACTTTGATGGACCCAGACAACAGGAAGAGCTGGCTCTTATTGGTTTGCTCTCTGAAAAAAGCTTCCACCTCATCAAAGGGGTTTATTTCTCACTGAAAGACTTTTCTTAAGGCACAGGGGCCTGTAAGGTTCTTGGTCTCTTTCCCCTGGACTAAAGTATGGGGCAGAGGAAGGGGGGCATTCAGAAGGAGAGATTGCACAGCTCAGCATTGTGGCCCTTTTGAGCCAGCTCCTGATGGGCCATGTCCTGTTGCTTCCCAGCATGGCCCCCCGAGGTCCAAGGGTGGGTCATGAGACCCCACCAGAAGAGACCCCAGAGTCTGGGTACAGTGATGTCCAGGGGAGGGGGTGTTGGGCCTTTCCTTCTGGGTGTCAACAATGCTGTCACCTCTGGATGGCAGAACACCATCAGCACAGCAGCCCCCTCCATAATAAGTACCTTGTTCACATCACCCACTCCCACCAGCCTCCCAGTCTCTCTTCTGCCACCCTATGCCGCCCTGTCACCCTGTGTCCCTCTGTCACACAGCCCTGGTAGCTGCTGCCCCCATGCCAGCACCTCCCATTCCTGTATCTCAGGGCTCCCTGCTCTCCCTCCTGACCTTCTCTGTGCATCCTTCACACCAGGACCCTCACCCAGAGCACAGCAGGGCACCCACAGGCACAGTCAGGAAGCTGGAGTTCCATTTTGCCGTGACATCCTTCCCTGCCCACCCAGCCTTTTCCTCCTCTGAGGAACAACAAGGTGTGTAGGTCCCTCTGCCCACCTGGGAGCCCCATCTCCTTCCAGTCCCAAATTTTTTAGCAGATCCCCATCTGAACTTAGGCACCTCAGAGGTCCAGGACACCAGAAGAGTAGCTGAGCTCTGAGACCAGCAGTCCTGGCCCTCAGCAGGAGATCCCTGCCCAGACCTCCAGGTAGCACTGCCTTTCATCCCTTTTTATCTGAGATATCACCTGCACACTGTCACCTGCCCCTCCCCAGGCCCTGACCCCATCCTGCTGCTCCAAGCTGGGATGCTGCCCTGCTCCATGGTGCCCATGACTGGAGCTGGTGCCCACAGCCCCCACCACATCACTCACCATCTCCCTCACCTCCACAGAAAGCCAGGGGCAGGTGGGAGCTGGGGGGGTGATCACACAGTATTTATTGTTCACAGTTTTACGAATGTACAAAAACAAAAACCAAACCATTAAAGGGAAAACCTCTGAGCAGGAGTTCTGCTGTCTACTTTATTCTCCTTTCCTTGGAGTCCTGCCTGCTCCAGCTGGATCCTGCAGTGATCCCATGCCATGGCTCTCCACTGTGGAGTAACACACTCCTGGGTTTTTGAGGTGCTGGGTTAGCCACCAGCAGGATGTGGCCAGATGTTGAGTAAAGGTGATCAGGTGTGGGGGCTTTATGTGGTCAGTATTTTAGTGGGTGGGGTTTGACTGTTTCATTCTGCTAGATTAACACTGGGATCCCATCAGCTTGTCCCATTCTGGAGAGAGGGGCAGCCCATTATGTCTGACAGCAGACATCAGGAGGAGAAATGTCCTCACAGGAGTCACCAGGGTCCTAATTCATAGAATCATAGAATTCCAGAATGGTTTGGGTTGGAAGGGACCTCAAAACTCATCCCGTTCCACCCCCTGCCATGGGCAGAGACCCCTTCCACTAGCCCAGGTTGCTCCAAGCCCCATCCAGCCTGGCCTTGGACACTTCCAGGGATGGGGCAGCCACAGCTCCTCTGGAGCCAGGGCATCCCCACCCTCACATGGAAGGATTTCTAACATACTAAACCTACTCTCAGTTTGAAGCCATTCCCCCTTGTCCTGTCATTACTCTTCCTCCTGCAGGAGTCCCTGCACACACACCCAGCCTTTTCCTTCCATCTCCATTTACAATCTACCATGGCTGGGCCTTGAGGCTGCAGCACCAAACCCCAAGTTCTGGTGAAGGGAAGAGCAGAGAAGGGGGTGTTGGGTCACATCCCACATCCCCAGTGTGCTCAGCCTTTGCACATTGTCCCCAGGAGTGCTGGTGGCACCCCACAGAAGGGATGCCCCCCACTCTGTGCCCTGCCATGGCTCTCCAAGGCAGCCCCCTGCCCAGGGACTGCTGCTTGCAGGGACTTTCTGGAGGTGGCCAAGCTGGTGGCACCATTCCAGATGAAAAGATGAAAGCATTTACCTTTATATTTAAATAATGAATTGGAGTTGAACTACCGGGGTGGCTTATCCAGTCTGCAATCTGCATCCCCAGGGCCCTCAGCCAGCTCCAGCACTGGGCCCATTACACGGCTATTTGGTCACCCTAAAGGCATCTGATAGAAAGCCATTACCTGCCCGTTATGGCAGGACCACAGATAGCCATCTTTCTTGGTCAAGGTTGACCAAACTCCCCCTACTTTCATGTCCCCCCCATTTTCCTGCCAAGCCAAGCCCAGTCCCAGTCCCAGCTGACAGCTGGAGGACCCAGCCAAATCCCCCTGTGCCCTGATGGATCCAACAGCCCCCCTGCTCCTGGGGGCAGGGGGGATGTGGGGTCACAGCAGGTCCCCCAGAGCCCAGCAGCTCCTGGTCAATGGAGCTGCACAACTTTTATGGGTTTCTAACCCCAGGTGCTCCTGCTCAAGTATTGCTTCTCCTCCAGGTTCAAGAGCAAAGGAGAGCTCAGGGATTGGAAGGGAGGGAAGTTTCCCTAAGAAACAAACCCTGAGGGAAGGCTTATCTCGGGTGAGGCAGTGGAAGGAACCAGATTTCAAGGTTCCTTGTAGAAGAGGAGGTTGTTATGTTCCCCATCCCATTGGCACAAGGACTTGGCCCCAGGGAACTGAGAGTGGAGGACACTGAGGTTGGGTTTGCTACATCCCCACGCAGTTTTCCAGCTGCACTGGAGTGACTGTGAGCCCTGCCAGGGTCAACAGCAAGGCAAGACAGTGCAGGGGCAATCCAGGCACCCTGGGACACAGGGATGGGCCAGAGTTTGTGGGAAACAGTAACAGGTCATGTCATGCTGCTCACTGTGAATAGGACAGCCCTGAACATGAGATGGGAACATCCCACAGACCCCACAAAAATGCTGTGTCCCCAAATTTCCCTGTCTTGGTGACAAAAGGCCAGTGGTAAATTTTGGGAATGGATTCCATGCTGGAAGAAGACTTTCACTGCAGAGGTACAGTCCTCAGGCTGCACGGGGGATGGCAGGGGTTGTGGTGGGCATCACCTCCTCTCACTGCACCCCAGCCTGGCAGGGAAAACCACTGTCCAAGGGACAGAGCAGAAAACTCCCTTGGGATTTCTGGGCACTCACTCGTAACAGTGGAACCAGCTGGGGACGAGAAGTGGTTCCTGCCCAGCACAACCAGTTTTCTCTTACCCCAACGTGGGCAGGCCAGAGCTGGGAGCAGTGGAAAGTTACCAAACGTGGACTCAAGAAGGGCCAAGGTCGGCCAGGAGATTTCTGAGACATGTGAAGCTGCAAAGACAACCTGGAGCAGAATTGCTCTGCCTCGGGCAGGAGGGAGACAATGACCAGGCTTTGAAGCAGTGACAGGGCAACTTTAACTGTGAGACAAGGGCAGGGAGAGATAGGAGGCTGGGAGGACTCTGGAGATGGGAAGACAAAACAGGAATTGCCCCCAAAGGGTTCCCATCACTCCAGGATGCCTGGGGAAAGGCTGGTGAGATATCCTTTCTGCCAAATGACTGCACACTGAGGGGGAGTTTCCCCATGACCTTAAGTAAGGAGTGGTGTTCTCAAGACCTCCAAACAAAGCATCCTGGAAGGCACCAGCTGTGCCAGGAGAACACCATTCACTTTGTCTCTTCCTCAGACCTCTCCTCAGCCTCGTTCTTTCCCTTGCTTGGAAGGATTCACACAGTAGGAGCAAGCAGGTGAGGATCTGGCTCCCCTCGAGGCAGAAATGTCACCCTCAGGGCTGGTGGCACAGCAGGGAAGCAGCACAGATGTGCTGAGACCTGGCGGGGGCTGATCTGCAAGGCCAATGCAGATCGGACAGACAGCCCAGCCACCAGCTCTCACCCAAACTGCAGCTCCTGTGGAGAAACCACAGCTCCTCCTCATCCCCCTGGGAGCCTCTCCGTGGGAGGAAGAGGAGCAGAGGCAGCCACAAGGCATCACTCCACACATTGCCTGTGGCTCCTCTTGGATCCTCTGCTCCCAGCTGTTTGCAGCAGCAGCACCACTGCTTCTCACTGCTCTCACCACTGGGGTGGCATCGCTGCCTCCAGCCATCTCACATGCCCGGGTGACTGTCCCCTGGCTCTGACTGCTGTAGTGTTTTGAGTCCAACATGAACTCTTCAAGCCCTGTCAGCCACGAACACCAAACCACAGCTGGGACCACAGCTCCAGAGCAGCTCCGGCAGTGTCTGTGTCCACCGTGGTGGAGCAGCTGCCCCACCTCTTCAACTTTAAACGAGGAAAAACAGTACAAAAAGCTACAAAATTTCCCTGCTGCGTTTCCGGATCTGTTATTGCAATCGGAGGTTTCCTCTCCCTGCTCCTGGATGCCTCTGAATGGATCGTTTCCCTGGGTATTTGCCCAGGGCAGAACCTTTCTGGCTTTGGAGCTGGATCAAAGGGCCACGGAGGGAAGCACTGAGGTTTAAGTACTTAAAAGAGCTGGGGCTGGGAGAGCAGCGCTCGGGCTCTCACCAGGGCTGGTGCTCCCCAAGGCAGCCAAGCTGAGTGGGGAGAGAGTTTCCCTCAGGCTTCGCAGGCTAAGACAGGGTGAGATGATCTTTGATCAGCTCCTGCCTTCGTGCTCACTTCCCTGCCTGCAAGGGGCCTGCACCTGCTGGGATTGAGGCATCACAGGAGATGGCAAGGGGTGCCAAGGCACTGAGGCTGGGTGCTCCCCACTGCTGCCCTGGGGGGCAGGGGAAGATGCTGAGGGTCGAAGGATTGAAAGGGAAGCAGGAAACATTCCTGCAAAGCAGAAGCTGCCTGAAGTTCCAGGGGCACCAGTATGGCCAGGTGCTGTGCCTGGGCAACCCGGGCTCCCCCATTCCAGGCAGCAGCTGCTGTAAAGCCAAAACACCCACATGGTTTTCCCAGATTTGGGGCTCGGGATGTTAAACCACTCAGCCACTGTTATTTTCTCCCTTATTTTATGTGTGAGTTACCCAAGGATGTAGAAAGTTTGTGGTTTGGGTGGGAAGGGGGAGGAGAAAGTGCAGGTGCAGGTGCTTCCTTGCCCACCTGTAGCTGATGCCCACCAGCAATGCCAGCCTGCACACTTCCCTGACAGAGACTTGAAGTAACCCTTCCTGAAAGACCAAGTGGTCCATTGTCATCCATAAGAGGATGTCTCTGGCACACAGCTTTGCTCCAGTAATACCTGTGCCTTCAGAATTCAGCGGGGCTCCTGGTCCTCCGGAGTCCTCCCCAGAGGGCTGAGCTTGGAGATGTGTTTGCAGAAAGTTTCTGTTCTTCTCCCACTTCCCACATGGCCTCGGGATGCTGTTCCCTGCCAAGAGGATGCTTCACTTTTCTCCCACCACCCTTCTGGACCAGCATGAAGAGGCTGCAGGAGCCAGGCCAGGCTGGGGTGGAGGGAGCCAGCCTGGTGGGACCCCTACCCAGCTCCCATAGCCCCAGGGGCAAGCTGATGCCTGGGGTGGGTGAGGAAGGGGATGGCAATGGGGACACTTCCACCAGGACAGGCTGGGGCTCACCCACTGGGCTGCTCCTGGCAGGAAAGGGGCTTTGTGGCAGTGCCCCGCTGTGCTTCACAGCTTTTGGGCCTTTCTGTCAGGCTCAACAGGGAGCTTGATGTCTCAAAGAGGATTAACTCCCTAATCCTCTTGTGAGCCTTGTGAGAGCAGGAGGCTGCAGAGGAGGAGGGAGAAAGGGAGAAGCCGAGGCATTAGCTCAGCCCTTGTAAGACGCTG
The DNA here is from genome assembly GCA_013396655.1 of Campylorhamphus procurvoides. Lineage (NCBI taxonomy): Eukaryota > Metazoa > Chordata > Aves > Passeriformes > Dendrocolaptidae > Campylorhamphus > Campylorhamphus procurvoides. The sequence continues at coordinate 298,147 of WBMV01004774.1, read as the reverse complement.
AAGAATCTTCTCCATGGGTTTCATAACCAGCAGCAGGGATTCCATGGTGTCCATGATGGCCAAGAACAGGGACAGGGCAGTTTTAGGGACCAGAGTAGTTACAACTTCTCTTTCTGGAGGGATTTCTGGGATGCCTGAAGAGGACCTGAATTCCTGCTCTCATCTCCATGGAACCAGGTTTAGAAAGTCCCAGTCCCCATCTGCATGAGGTATCAGGCTCCAAGAGCACTGTCCCCAGTGCCCCCAAGGTCCCGTGTGTCCCCAGCTGGACACTGCAGGCATTTCATGGGCAGTGGGGGAATGCAGCTGGGACGAAGGCTCTGCTTGGGCTGGGGATCATGTTTTCTGTGTGACTGTGCAGGGGATGCTGTGGCTTCCCACCAAAAGCTCTCGGCCAGCACTGGGACATCACTGTCCACTGCCCACACACACACACACACACACACACACACACACACAGACACGTGCGGTGCATTCCAGCTCTTTGATAATTAGTGCCAATCGGTTGCTGGACAGACAGAGCCGCCTGGTGTCTGCTCACAGCAATGATCAGCTCGCGTCCAGCTGGACACCGCTGCCATCCCCACATCTCCCCTTCTGTCCAGGCAAACCATCACAGCCCTTGGCCACAACCTCCTTGTGCTGACAGTGGTCTGGAGCAGGCTGGGGCTTGCTGGGACTCTCGGGGATGGAGGGCTGTGGCATCCAGCATGGACCTGGGGGTCGTGGTCAGTGGCCAGTTGGCCACGAGTCATCAATGCCCTGGAGCCAGGAGGGACATCCCTGTCCGGGGGGACATCAAGCCCAGCATGGCTNTGGGGCACAGGGGGTGACTCTTGGGGATGGTCCTTTGCAGGGCTGAGGGTTGGACTGGATGATCCTTGTGGGTCCCTTCCAACTCAGCATGTTCTGTGATTCTGTGATTCTATGACATGAGCAGGCTGGGGACTGCTGGGACTCAGGGCTGGAGTGCTCCATTGTCCATCATGGACCTGAGCCACAGGAGGGTTTCATTTCACCATGACAATTACCATGGCAGTGCCACTGTGGCCATCCGTGTCCCCCCTTGGTCCTCTCCCCAGCCAAGCAGCTGTGCTGTAGATGGGGAAATATTCCCAGTGGATGGGTTTGGGTTTTCTCCCACAAGTCTCTGACTTGATAGCAATGACATTGGCTCATCCCATGGGATCTCCCACTGGCTCCCAGCACACATGCACAGTGACAGTGCCAGGTAGGCACAGTGTTTGCCTCTCTGGGCACAGGGACTGACAAAGACCCAGGGCTTGTGTGTTCCCTGTGGACACTCAACAAGAGCTGCTGTTCCTGGGCCAGGGTGGGAAAAGCTGCAAGGGAAGAAGTTCACCACTAATACCTTCAAGGAATGTCCTCCAGGAAAGCCTAACCTGAACCCAAACTCTCCCTTGGTCCATCTCCAGAGCCAGCAGGCTGACCATGCCCTTGTCCTTGAACCCTGAAGTTCCCGGTGCTGGCGTGGGCATGGGCTGTGCCAGGCCCTGCCATGACACAGGCATCTCCTGGGGTCCAGGGATGGCTTCTGAACAGGTTGTGACAGAGCCACGGTCCTGGAAAGGTGAACGGGAGCCTCAGGGCCAGGCTGTGTTTGTTTATCCTGGTGATGGAGCACACAACAGTGAAACAAAAGGTCAGACCCTGTTGCCCTGGGAGATGGTTTTTGAAGCTGCCTCCTGTCCTGCTGGGGCTCGGATGGAGCAGCCCCAGCGCTTGTCATGTGAAGTTATTTTTGTAATTTTGGCTGGTAATAGGTCTGAAGCCGCTTCCCAGGCACTGTGAGCTTTGGGATCTGGTACAGGACAAGAAGGGCCCTAAACACACAGAGAAAGCAGCACCCAGCCCTGGGGCTTTGGAATCAGATCCCTATCCCACATCTCCTGCACCCAGCCAGACTCCAACCTGTGTCCTCAGTCCTAAGGGCCAGGCACATGCAGCCCCTCCAAGTGTCCCAAAGGTGGGTGAGTCTGATCCAAACTTCACTTCCCTTTGGCCCATCTGAGTAATGAATAGACATAAACTTCTTCAAGCCTTGGCCAGGTTTAAGGTGAGTGGTTTGAGCTCACTGCGGGCAAAGGTGGATGGAGCACGGTCAGGAAGCACTGCCAGGAATCATTGCCAGGGAGGGAAGGCAGATTGGGAGCAGCCCCTTGCAGGCTGCTCCTGGCAAACTCTGCTCTTACTCCTGACCCTCTTTGTTGGAGCTGAAGTGATAAATGCAACCATCAACTCCAAACATGGCTTTGCCCAGCTGGGGGGATACTAGGTTGAGCACTGTGGAGATGGTGAGGAGGATTGTGCCAGGAATCCTGGCTGATCTGCCTCTTTCATCACTGCACCTCAAACCCTGGCATGGCAAAATTCACCAGAGTCTCCTTTTTGCAAGCGAGAACATTGAAGCACAAACCCACACAGGGCCCAGGCTGCAGCACACAGGGAGGCAGCGATGGAACCATGAGACCAGGCACCACTCACCCTGACTCACTGTGTGAGTGTCCCTGTCCCACTCCAGCAGCTGCCAAGGGTGAGCTGCAGCAGATCAGCCTCTTTGCTTCTCCTCAAAAGCCCCCAGTGAGCCCTGCAGCTGGGCACCTTGGGGCACAGACTGATCCTGGAGGAAAGGCACCTTGTCTCTGGGCAGGAGACCAGCAGGGAATAAAAACCACGCGTATCAGCCCTTGTCTCGCTACGTCTGGTTGTCAGCACAAGGAGTTTTTGTGTTTACCCAGAGCCGGGGGCAATCGGCCGTCACTAACAACACAATATCCCTGGGTCCCGCTGCCCTGAGCCCGGCCAGGGAGCAGGACAGGACGGAGCTGGAAGGAGGGAGCAGGACAGGACGGAGCCGGTGGGAGGGCAGCGCTGCCAGGCAAGGACAGGCAGCCCCCGGGACATCAGGACAGAGCGACAAGGTCTGTTGAGCTGGGCTCATGGCCACACGTGGTCACTGCCCCTGGGCTGTGTGGGGACAGGTCAGAGACCTCTTCCTGGGCTTGGACCCCTCAATGAGCAGCTCAGGCTTGGCTCAGGACACACCACAAGGGTGTGAGGGCAGCTTTGGGGGCACAGCACCAGGGGAGGGAGGTGGGTGCTCCTCGTGTGGGGTATGTGGCAGCTGGCACATCGACTCCCTGATGGTGACTCAGTTTCTCCATCTGTAAAATCCAGTTTTTTTGATTTTGGACTCTGTCCAGATCTGAAGGAGGACCCTGACATGCAGTCCTGGGTTGGGGTGGTGGGCTCCACCGAGCAGGTCTCTGTTGCTGGAGACAAAGCACAACCACTTTGGGGAAGAAAAAGCTGTTCCCGGGCCCCAAAACCAGCAGCAATTGCATTCCATCCATATTCACACTCATCCCCAGCATCCTGTAGTTGTGTTTGGTAGCTCTGCAAGTATTCAGGGGATGGGTTTTAGATGATTGTGGTATTTGCACATGGGAAGGACAGTTTGGCCCATAATGCCTGAGCTTCCTTCAGCTGTGCTTTGGGGAAATGTCACTTTTGCAGGCAGCAGAGAGCACATGATCCAGGCAATCATGGGACATGGGGCAATAAAAGTGGACTGGTGGCTTGCAAACAACTCAAAACAGCCAAGTATGCCCATTGTAATATTAATTATAATCTCATTTAAAGCAAAGTGAACTTCTGCCTTTCCAGGAGCTTTAACAAGGCCACATTTCTCTTGCCAGCTTCTGGCTGTGTGCTACGAGCTGTGCTCCAGCCAGCCCTTGGGAGCACATGGCAGAGCCAGGCTCCCAGCACTGCTCAGTTTTAAAATAGAGAGTAGGAAAAAGAGAAATTTGGGTTCTCATGTGGCTCTCACATCTGAAAAATTTGTGAAGATTGAATGTGTCCTTCAGAGCAGAACCTCCGTTCTTCCTCCTGACAAGTTGTTGGCTGCTTCAAGAATAACTTAATCAGCAGGTGCTGATTTCTGCTCTCTGTGACCAGGGACAGGACCTGACTGTCAGGGGATGGTTAGGTTGGATCTCAGGACAAGGTTCTTCCCCCAGAGGGTGGTGGGCACTGCCCAGGCTGCCCAGGGCAGTGGGCACAGCCCCAAGGCTGCCAGAGCTCCAGGAGGGTTTGGACAACACTCTCAGGGACAGAGTGGGATTGTTGGGGTGTCTGTGCAGGGCCAGGGGTTGGACAGGATGATCCTTGTGGGTGCCTTCCAACTCGGGATATTCTGTGAATCTATTTGCATGGAGGGGGGAGGGTGCCCTTAGCAAAGAGATGTGCTGGCCACATGTGACATCTGACCCACATGGAGTTAAGGAACACTCATCCTCAGTGTCCCAAGTGTTATCATAGATTGAGCATGGTTTGGAGAGAGGCTCACAGAAAATAGGGTTAAGAAGTGTTCAAGGCCTGAGATAAGCCACTAATCTGAGGAACCAGAGAAGCAGAGATGCCATTCAATGTGTTCACACATGGCTCCCCTATACACAAAAATCCTCAGGCCACATTTGACACCAGCTGAGCTGTTGTTGAAGCCAAAGGCCCTTTCTGGCTGTTCCTCCAGCTGCAGATCCAGCCTGCTGACTCTTTCATTTTTGTGCCATGGTCCTTGTTTTTCTTTATATCCTAAGCCAGCACTAAAGTGATGTGAAATGGCACTGAAATGAATCCAGAGCAGCACCTACACCTTGATCTTGAGTAGACAGCAAACACCTTAGCATGTTCCCAGAGAAGGCAGGGACAGTCATGGTCCTACTGCTGTCCCCAAACAGGGACAAGAGATTTGTCATGGACTGCACACTGGAGACCAGCCAGCTAAAGGAGAAGCTTCTGAAAACCATCTACAGCCTCCAGCTGAAGTCATTTGCCACTCTCCAGACAGCCAGCCCTCTGCTGAGCAGCCAGCCCGGCATGGGCATGGTGACACAGCACCAAGTCCAGCAGCTGGCAGGTAAGGCCAAAAGCCTGTGTGGAGATCTGGACAACATCAAGAACCTCCTCCACTACTGCCAGGACAACCTGGTCCAGCAGATCCCCAACCCCACTGGCAGCCGCTATGGAGGTGTCCGTGGAATCCACTGCTCCCCGGATGGCTCCATCTACGTGACAGCTGAGAGTGCTCCCTGGGTCCATGTCCTCAGCAGCACAGGCCACACGCTGCAGTCCCTGCCCTGCCTGCAAACGGGCAAGGGAGGCCGCACTTTCCTGCCAGAAGATGTGACTGTGACTCGGATGGGAAAGGTGGCCGTAGCTGACATGGTGAATGAAGCCATCTGGGTCTTCAGCCCTCACAGCAGCCTCTCCAAGGGGGAATGGATAAAGGTCAGAGAGGTTGGTTCCCCCAGGAGCATTGGAGTAGACTCCATGGGCAAGATCTTGGTGGCAGACTACGCCCAAGGCCAAGTGCACAGCTTTGCTCTGGACCACACCTTCAAGACCCTCAATGACCACTCAGTGCCCGACCTGCAGGGACCTCGCTATGTCGGTCCAGCACCCAACGGGGGCTTTGTGGTGAGCGAGGAGTGTGGAGACGTCAAGGTCTTCATGAGCAGCCACAAGCTCCTCTGCTCACTCAGCAGCAAATATGGACACCAGTTTGGCAACCCCGCCGGGGTCTGCGTGGACAGGGACGGCAGCATCCTGGTGGCAGACGAGCAGCGCCGGACAGTCCACTTGTTCCCAGAGCATGGGGCTCCCGTCTGCCTGGTGTCCACAGGGCTGAGGAGGCCTGCTGGCATGGCTTGCTCCTCCTTCGGGCACCTCTTTGTGGCAGACACAGGGGAGAACTGTGTCAAAGTCTTTAAGTACCATGTGAGACCCCCTTACAACCCCCCCAACCCTGGGGCATCATGGGGTGACCCCAACAAAACACCCAGGAGGGGAGGGAGGGTGGCTCCACTGCAACCCCACTGAGCTGTGGGTCTGCTGGTGGACCATGAGCTCCATCTGCTCCCACAGATTCATATCATAGAATCACGGAATGGTTTGGGTTGGAGGGGACCTTAAAGACCATCTTGTTCCAACCCCCTGCCCTGGCAGGGACACCTTGCACTAGACCAGGTTGCTCCAAGCCCGGTCCAACCTGGCCTTGAACAATTCCAGGGATGCAGGGCATTGCCCCAGACCTGCCTGCCTGATGGCCCCTGGCTTCTCCAGATGGCCGAAGCAAGGACTAGACCAGTTCTGGAGTAGCTAAACCAGCACCAGAGTAGCTAAAGGATGACCGAGCTACTCAGAACCACAAGTTGGTGTCTTGGCAAACTTATCACCACACCCTCGAACCCTTGTGTGTTTTTGTGAATCTTATATAAATATTTATCTTCCCCCACACTGTTTTGATGTGCCGTGGTTCCACCTTCCTGATGCCAGAGTGGTAAGGCCCAACTGGCAACTTTAGTCTATCAGAGAATCATGGAATCACAGAATGGTTTGGATTGGAAGTGTCCTCAAAGATCATCTAGATCCACCCCAATACGGGCAGGGACACTTCCCACTAGATCAGGTTGCTCCAAGCCCTGTCCAGCCTGGCATGGTGGAGACAACTGGTCTGTACTAACTCATCCCCAGGCTTCTAGGGAAGGTTTTGGAATGCTGGGTCTGCAGCAAACTTCAGGAGAAGGGTAGGATGAAGGGATCTCCTTCTGTGCTGCATTCCTGACCTCTGCAGGGAAGCAACAACCACTGCACAGAGTAAATTCCATATGGAATCATGGAATTGCTCACATGTCCCCACGTCCCAAGGCTGTATCCTCTATCCCCTGTAGAGGAGGGCTCAGAGCCACGACCGTTTCTATGATTCTGTGCCCTTATCGGCAAAGGCCAGAGGGAGCTGAGCAGGGTGTGGTGGCACAGGGGGAGCCGAGCAGGGTGTGGTGGCACAGGGGGAGGGTGTTTTCTCTTTCACACTGGAGCCCTCCTTGGGGCCCTGGTACAGAAGGGCTCCTCGGCTTCTGCTGATGTCCGAGACCTGAGTCCAGTCACCACCTCTCAGCCCAAATGATCCCTGGAGAGAGCCTTGCACCTTCCTGGCCCTGGAACAAGCACTGAAGAAAACAGACACTCTGCAGTGCCCTCCCAGACCCCTCTCCCTGCAGAGTGAGGCAGCCCCAGAGCAAACCCAGCAGCAGGGAGGGGGTCTGTGTCATGAGCCTGCCCCAACACATGGAGCTGAGCTCCCAGGAAACCAAATCTTCCTCCACCATATTTCTAAATCTGTGGCACCCACCAAGAATAATAAAACCCCAAACCTTCTCTCTAGCTCACCTCCCCTCCACACCAATCCCCCTTTCCATGTGGGACCCCATCACATTGCCCAGAATTCTCTTGGCCCAGATCACTGCCAGGTCACAGGGGGAAGCTCCTGAGCACCCATCTGCAACCTCCTGCTCCCACCTGCTCCCAAATGAACCCACCTGCTTGCACCTGAACCCACCTGCTTCCACCTGCACCCACCTGAAAGCACCTGAACCCACCTTCTCCCATCTGCACCCACCTTCTCCCATCTGCACCCACCTGCTGCCATCAGCACCCACCTGCTGCCATCAGCACCCACCTGCTCCCACCTGAACCCACCCACTCCTGTGAGTCTTGGCCAGGCCAGGGCGCTGCTGAGGAGTTGGGGATGGAGGTACAGGGGGTCCCATCAGCACAGCCAAGCCCTGGGGCTGTGGGGATGGGGGACAACTGGGTCGGTCCTGTGTGGACAGAGGAGTCCCTGGCCTTTGGGGTGAGGGACAACAGGGTCCTACATTAGGAAGGTGAGTCCCTGGCCTTCAGGGATGGGAGGCAAGGGGGTCCCACAAGGACAGACAAACCTCTGGGGATATGGGACAACACAGGAGGACAGCTGAGCGTCTGGTGTGTGGGAATAGGGGACAACAGGGTCCTGTGCAGACAGGCAGGTCCCTGGCCTTTGGGGATGTGGGACAATGGAGTCCCATATTAGGAAGGTGAGTCCCTCACCCGTGGGATGGGGACAGCAGGATCCCACGAGGACAGGAGAGTGCCACACCAGTGGGGTCTCATGGGGGCAGGTGAGGCCCCCTGGGGTTTTTGGAACAGAGGACAACAGGGTCCTGCAAGGACAGCTGAGCCTCTGGCGTGTGGGGATGGAGGAC
>WBMV01004774.1:246843-289837 GCA_013396655.1 Campylorhamphus procurvoides | reverse complement strand
GGGGGTGTGAGGGGAACGGGGGGTGTGAGGGGAACCGGGGGGCACTGCTGGGCCCCTCACGGCAACAGAGACACTGAGGGGCTGGAGCAGCAGGAGCAGCTGAGGGAGCTGGGGGGGCTCAGCCTGGAGAAAAGGAGGGTCAGGGGGGACCTTCTGGCTCTCTGCAACTCCCTGACAGGAGAGGGGCGATGTGGAGGGGCAGACTCTGCTCCAGGGAACAGGGACAGGATGAGAGGAAATGGCCTCAAGTTGTGCCAGAGAAGGCTTAGATGGATATTGGGAAAATTTTACTGAAAGGGCTGTCCAGCCTTGGCACATCTGTCCAGGTCAGTGGTGGAGTCCCCCATCCCTGAAGGGATTTAAAAGCCATAAGGATGTGGCAGTTGGGGACATGGGTTAGTGGTGGCCTTGGTGGTGCTGGGGGAATGGTTGGACTTGGTGTTGGAGGGCTTTTCCAACCTTTCTGATTCCATGATTGTGTAGATCCTGGCCTGCTGTCCCTCACCCCCTGGAAGCACCTCAGGGATGCACAGGTGTGGGTTCCCCCAGGATCTCCCCTGGGCTCTGCTGGTGGCCGTGGGACAGCCCTTTTGGGGACAGCTGGGCCACATTGCACTGTCCACCTTTGCTTTTCTGACAAAAATTCTGAATTGAATCTGTCCCGGGGTCCTGTCTTCATTTCTTGGTTGCATTAACACACCCTTGGTGGTGTCCACTGCTGGTTTGGGTCACCTGAAATTGTTGCATTGATGTTCTGTGGCATCTCAGGGAAGGGCTGGAATGGGTAGGTCTGGAAGACTTCAGGCACTTCATGAACAGCACCTAAGCACGTTGGGAGGATTTTTCTGTTAAAATTAGCAGCAGTGAAGACAATTGACTGTGATGACATTTAAGAAATCATCTTTATATTTCAATCAGTCTATTGAAATCAATGAGGTGGGATGCACAGCCAGTCATGGATTTGGGAATACAAGCCACAATAACATAAGGTTAGTTGGTCAGCTGGTTTCCAACTATTGAGACATTTTGTACAGCCTGAAAATTGTGTCAGAGTCTTCTCTGCTAGTTCTGCAGCAGCCAAAGAGCAGATTGTTTGACCTTGAGCTATAGCCAGAGTAGTTTGACACATAAAATTATATTAATTTAAAAAGTGGAGGTAAAACTCTCCAGTTAGAGAAGAGAAAGTTGAGAAGTGTTTCTGCTCCATCAGAAATTTTCCCAGGGGACTGTTGCTATCTTTAAAAAAAAACTCATGAAAAATAAATGTTTGTATAAAGAGTCAGTTGACAATTTCTCTCCCAAATGTCCAGTGGATGGACAAACCTTTGACAGCTGTGCAGAGACACTGGAAGAGTTGGAGTGATAACTCCCAAACACGTCTGACATCTCTTGGGGGAAAAAGAACAATAAAACATCAACTTTAAAAAGTTTTCTTTACAAAATTAGTGATTGTAACTTTGGTAATTAAAATAGAAATACTGAAACCCCCCTTCAAGTGCTTATTCTTTTAATATTTCTATTTTTTCTTTCAAAAATTGAGCTTAATTTAATTTTTTAGAGTATTCAGCTATTGATAACTTCACTTATAAGGTTTTAGTACTGTGATATAAGTAGAATGTTATCAGTAGCTAAATTTATATTATTTTAAATCATGTCTGAGCATATGTGTGTATGTATGTTCCTGACATGTTCAATCTGTTATTTTGTCTTTCAGACCCCTGTATTTATGTAATTTATTTCCTTTTTCCTGGGAATATGTCTGTGGGTCTCAGGGGAAAAGAGTTAAAATCTTTTTCCAAATGTAAAGCAAAAGCTCATCTTACCTGACAATGTTTCCTGAACAGCCTGAGTTAGGCAAGGAGGCAGGAGAGGTGGTGAAGGGAGCATTATTTTGGTCAGTATTCCTGGATGAACCAGAGGTACTGAAGAAAAGAAAGGTGAAATATAGGGGACAGGTTTTATTTCAAACTGTTTAAGGAGTAACCTAATTAATTGTGTCTATTTCACCATTTCGAGATAGGATTTGTGTCCTTTGATGTCTCCATGGTCCTCCAGAAAAAGTAACACCAAAACATACCTGACTCTTTCCATAGAAGCTGTTCTCTGTATTTTCACAGAAGTGAAAAATAAGCTTGGAAGTGTTGTTTATCAGTCCATTTGGGTGTGATAGTGGTGAAGCTTTGGTGAAAGATGCTATTTTTCAGCTGAGCTGCAGGTCTCTGTCCTGCCAGTGCCTGGTGTGCTGTTCCCTGAGAGCCTCGGGGTGTCACAGCTGCCACTTCAACCCTCCCTTTCATACAGCTCCCTGCTACTTTCTGCTTCCCTTCCCCTTCTGCTGGAGGCTGGAAATCCTTTGGAAAAATACATATTAATTGAGATTCTATCATTTTCCCAGAGAAGCTGTGGCTGCCCCATCCCTGGAAGTGTCCAAGGCCAGGTTGGACGGGGCTTGGAGCAACCTGGGCTAGTGGAAGGTGTCCCTGCCCATGGCAGGGGATGGAATGAGATGAGCTTTAAAGTCCCTCCCAAACCAGACCAGTCTGGGATTCTATGATTAATCTGAGATCTCCAGGGTTATGCCTCTGGTCAGAAAATAAGAGATGGAAGTCCCTCTGTGGCCTCCAGATCTCGGTGGGAGCTGGAGGGTGTGCAGGGCAGTGAGGGACAGCGCTGGATACCCTCAGCACCACAGTGCCAGCAAAATCTCTCAGGAACACCCCTGTGTCTGCTTGAGGGAAGTCTTTTGGGGTACTTTACAGTTTTGCAGTAAAAGAAAAAAATCAGTCCAAGGAAAAGCATCATTACTCCTTGCAAAGGTAGCAACTGTCATCCTTTCCCCATCTGAGGGGTGAACTGTGCACCAAGAAGTTTCACCTTGTTGCCCAGGGGGCTGAGAATTCCTGCATTTCCCACTGCTGTACTGGGGCTGTGGGACTGAAGGAATCAGAATGGATTGGGTTGGAAGGGACCTTAAAGCCCGTCTCGTTCCACCCCCTGCCATGGGCAGGGACACCTTCCACTGCCCCAGTTTACTCCAAGCCCCGTCCATCCCGGCCTTGGACACTCCTCCCAGGGATGGGGCAGTCACAACTCCCCAAATTAACCTGCTCTGAGGTTTAACCCCAAAGGTTCATCACTCCACTTTGTTGCTCCCCATCCCTCCACACAGTAGCAAATTCCCAGGTGCTGAAATGGACTGGCTCAGTTGTCCTGTGTAAACACAGAGGAAAACAAAGCTAGCAGGGTCTTCCCGTTGCGCATCCTCTCTACTTGTTATAAATACCCTCTGTGTTCCCTTTCCGACTGACTGGGTCCCTGCAGAGGAGGCAGCCTCGGGGGCCTGCGGAGTTTTCACATCCCTAACAAAGCAGTAAAGGACGGCAAAGGACAACGGGCGCCGGGTGCGACTGTTCTGCGCCAGCGCCCTCCTTACTGCAATTACAGCTCCGTTAGAAACCTCCACCTTATTTAAAGAGACACTGTCAACTGCCTCAAAGCTCCTTTTTGGAAAAGTCTCCCAAAGCCATTGAGATGTGTTCTTAACGTTGGAGATAAAGGGCACTGATAAAGCAGAGATACTTCTCCTTTTTTAGGCTCTTGTGTCTAATGAATTAAAACTACTGCACGAACTTCATTAAATCATTGTAGTCCCTTTTGATGAAATTATTCAGTTTCCAGATGAGGGGAGTGAGGCAAGAGGAGCTGACTGATCTGACTGAGGTTGCTTGGTGAGTTTGTTGCAGAACACAGCTCTGGGCTCTGAGGTGATAAAGGAGAGTCTGAAATTACCTGGTTTTATGGCATGAATCAATATTTGATTGTTGGTAATAGCAGGAGATACTCCCAGAGGCACCATGGTGTGCTATGTTGTAGTCCCTTCTATAGGAATTGCTCGGGCACATCCAGTGTGGGATCCAAGATCCAAGGCTGGGTGATTTCCTGTTCTTGGCTGGTCCAACGAGCTGTGCTTATCAGTGAAAGACCTCTCCAGGCTCACCTCCCCTCACTTCAAAGACTGCAGATCATCAGGAACCTCCTGAATGTGGGTGTGTCTGGTGGCTGTCACTGTCACTACACAAGTGCTTGGGCTTGGTGTTTTCAAACTTGCTTGGTTCTCCTCCCCGCTGGCTTTGGCCAGCTCAGGTTTTCTTGCATTTGCTGGCCATTCTCAAGTTTTATTTCTGTGTTTCTTGGCAGGTGTCCCGTCCCTCCAGGGTTGCTGCCATGGTGCTCAAGGTCTTCTTCCCATCGTGCTGCTCCTCGGCAGACAGTGGCATTTTGATCGGCCGCTGGATCTCGGAGCAGAGCTCTGCGGTCGTGCTGGCCGTGCTCCACTTCCCCTTCATCCCTGTGCAGGTGAAGCAGTACCTGGGGGAACTGCAGCACCTCACCAAAGTCAGTGTTTGTGTGCTTGGCTCGTGGAGCAACAGCAAACAGGAGAAAGAGGAGGGGCTGAGTGAGTTCTTGGAAGACCTTGGGACCATATTCTCCCATGAGCCTTGGATTCAGATACGCAAAGAGGGGGACAGCAAATTCTGGAGCTGTTCTACCCTTCAGAAACTGTCTAAGAACCCTAAGGAGGAAGAGATCATCTTGGTGTACTATGACCAGCGCAAAGTCATGCTCTCCCATCTCCACCCCCCTTTGGACACAGCTGATGGGAGGGCAGAGGATGCCTCCAAGCTCTCTGCCATCTTTGACACCGTGGCAAGGAGCAGGGTGCTGTTCATGACAGACAGGTACGACGAGGGGCCCATCAAGCTGACCCACTGGCAGTCAGATGGGGTGGAGGCCAGTATCATCGTGGAGCTGCTGAAACAGGCCTCTGTGCCTGCCTGCATGCTCCTGGCATGCCTGCTCTCACTGGTCTCTGGTGTCTGCAGGAGCAGGTGAGTGATGGGCCATGAGCCACCTTGTTTTGTGTGGAAATGGAATTTAGGCATTTATGAGGTTCCTGCCCAGTGAGAAATCTGGTTGACACGAAATTGTGCTGTTGGAATCAGGCTGCTGTTGGAGCTTTGGGAGCTCCACTGAAAATACGAGGCCAAAGGCTCCCTCAGATGGAGCTCTTCCCAAAGCTGGGAGGTTTTCTGGGGAGGCACTGATCTCCTCCCCTTTGACAGCAGGGTAGCTCACTTCAGTTTCATCACAGCTGAAACACTGGATTTCCAGCTATTCCATGGCTGACAGAATGACATGGGCCTCTCCTTAATGGCCCCATAGCTGGGACTCCCTCCTCCCTGTTTGCTGTGAATCCCTCCATAGTTGCCAAACATCAGCAAATGGTGTTTCTAAATCCATTGTCCTCCAAGAGACAGTGGTGCTGCAACCTTGGCACCTTATAGCAGGTGACAGGGATTGCTGCTCAGCATGAATCCTTGGTGAAATCCTGTTCTCACAACCAGGAGACCGAATAGGATGATCCAAATGTAACGTGTGGCAAGTGCTTGCACTAAAGAGGAATTCAGATTTGAAGGGAAGAATCACAGAACCATGGAATCATTTAGGTTGGAAAAGCCCTCTAAGATTATGGAGTCTAAGCTTTAACCCAGCACTAACCCATGTTCCCAACTGCCACATCTACATGTTTTTCAAACACTTCAGGGATGGTGATTCCACCACTGCCCTGGGCAGCCTGTCTGGAGGGGCTGTGCCAGGGAAAAGAGCGGAGTTCTGGTTCCAGACTGTGAGGGGACACTTTAATTGATGAAACTTGGTTAACAGCTACTACTGTATTCATGGATAAATCTCAAGTGCAGCCTAAGGGCACGGGGAATGGAGGTTTTAATAAGTGTCCAATTGTGTGATAGTATTGTAAAAGAATTACACTGAAACTCTGCCCATGTAAAGACTTTCTGAACAGTTGGGTTACACATTTTGGTACATAAAGGGGAAGCTGTCCACTTTTAAGCTGTTGGAAGAGATTCAGGATCAAACCCAAACCTGAGGTACTCAAGGACCACTGGATCCTGGGGCTGCTCTGTAGAGACTGACTATGTGTTAGTGGTTGTTAATGGTGACTAAGTCACAACTTTGTGGTTGGGCAGAAGATTGGAAGTCAGCTTGGAAGGTCCTTTTTCTAGCTGTCCCTGGGCTGTGCCACCACCAACAAACAGGATGGTCCTTTTCTGCACAGGTACTTGGTCTCAAGTACCAAGTCAGATGGCTGCTATCCAGCTTCCCAGGAATTCTGACTCCAGCTTTTCCTAAACCCAGACAGATGTTTTGAGGCAGAGCAGCAGCCAGCTGTGCCTGGCAGTGGGCAGAATGTGAAGCTTGCTGTGCAAACACCTAGGCTGAACTTGTTCTTAGGCTGGGGAGGCAGATACAGCTTGTTCTCTGCTCTGTTTTATTCACCCATAGGGTCAGTATTATACTCACTTATCGTATAAAGCATCAGTCTTGGAGAACAGAGATTAGTACCTGGCTTGATAACAAACCTCCTGCTTGACCTTCTAAGTCATTTAAAGGAATCTGGTTCCACTTGGCACGTGGTGTGTGGTACAACCTCCCTTGTGCCAACATACTCAAGGCAGGGAGGGTTCAAGATGTCACATGCAGGTCCTTCCAGGTCTCTCCTCCCCATGGTGGGACAGGACGTCTCATAAAATAAGATTTACTAGGTTTTTGCTCCTTCAGGTCACAGGACTTCTTTCTTCCCCTGTTTTTTTGGGGTGTTTTTTGTGATCTTAAGGGATAGTCAGCTTTGAAAAGCCAAAGGAGGAGATCAGCACTGTCCTCTCAGGCTTTAGACTCTTTGGATGTGCCCTGTTGTGTCTTTGCACAGCAGAAGCAGGGCAGGAGTATTGCAGATCTGGGGAAATGAGTTGCTGACATCCATCCAAGCTCAGCCAGCGCTCCCTTATCTCGAGTTAAGGCATTTCTTCAGCACCACCGTGTGCTGAGGGGTAGCCATTGCAATTCTGCTTTGTAGGATTTGAGGGCAGGATTCCCTTTTTCCCTCAAGGTCTCTGTGTGTTGGGGACATCAGGATGATTTTGTCTTGGGGCAATAAGCATTGTATGATTCTTGTAAAAAAAGTCTGTTTATAAACACCACAGCCTCTGATTCTTCATCCAAAGGAGGCACTGTTCCTGCAGTTTCTAGCAAGGAATAAGAAGACAGTCAGGAGTTCTGGTTAATGGAGCTTAATATTTGCATGTGATCCAGATTCGGAAAGATTGCTTTTCATCTGGTATCTGAGAAATCCCCTCTTACTCTTGGGGAAAAAAATGAATTGGAAAATTGAGACTTACTCATGGAGGCTGTGTTAGTTTATTGCTAAAATTCCTTATATTTGGAAATACCCCAAAGATCTGCTGCTGCTTAAATAATGCAATGACACAACATCACTGGATTTCTGTTGGGTTTTTTAATGTGGTTGGTTTACCATTGAAGTTCTGAAAATCATTCTATATACTGAGTGGTAAACAAGTGGGAGCATTTTTGGCAATGTGCAGAGGGGTAGGAGACCACGCAAGGAATATTTCTGGCTTTCTTCTTCAGCCCTCCTAGAGATGAGAGTTCCCATAGCACATCTTGCAGCTGCTCTGTTGAGCTTTTTACGGTATGTTTGTATTTTTATTTCAATAAGGATGTGTATTTCCTTTCCAGAGAAGGTGAATGGAGTAGAGGTTGTCCTTGTGGTGTTGAGCGAAGAGGAAAGAGAGAGTTGTAGCACAGACAGCACATCCCTCCCACGGGGCTGTTGGGCCCATTGTGGTTGGTTGAGGAGCTGAATGGGGTGCACATTTTGGGGTGCTCCTGAGGATGAGGCTGCTTTGGGAATCATTCTCACTTGTGCAAGGCATTCCTCAGGCAGAAAACAGCAGCCTGTCCTTTCCCTTAGCTGGGAGTGAGGGCTCGGGAGGTGACCCGTGGGCTGGCTGCTTCCAGCTGGAGGAGCAGCCCTGGATGGTGAGAGACACTCACTGCTGGGAGAGGGTGGGGGACTGTCACCCCGAGTGTGTGGCACAGGGCCCTGGATCTGCTGCTTTCTGCCTGAACTGAGAGGGTCTGGCAGCTGGTGTTTGACTGGTAATTCTTCACCTTCAGCCATCTGGACATAATCCCACAGGTAGAGCATTTCTCCTTCCCCCCCTTCTTTGCATTTCAAGTGCAATTCTCTGCTCTAGTCAAGTTTTGCCACACCAGAATTTGTAACCACTGGGCTGGGGTGTAATTGGAAGAGAAAACTCGTCTGCCGTTGTGTCTCAGTGAATCTGTGAGCCCAGGCCTTTGCATCAGACACCCCCCCTCTCCCTCCCCTGCACGGTGCTCTTTGCTCAGATCCCTCCTCCTGACAAGGCAGCTGAGGAGCAGTGCTTTCATTTGTCTCCAAGGTGGGAGGCTGTAGCGAGGAGCTGAGTAACTTGGAGACCTCAAATTAAGAATGATTCACAGTACACTGCGTGTGTTTCAAACCCAATGTGTCTGAAATCTGAATGGGGAGGGAGGGAAAGGGGGGCTTTCAGCACTCTGGTTTTTCAGCTGACAAACCGTGCACAAAGGGTGGCTGGAAGGGCTCGGGAGGATGTGGGGAGGAGGGGATGGCAGCCATAGGGAACTGCACAGGGTTAGAGGGGCCGTGCCCTGGTGATGTGTGTGAAATGTATGAAGAGTCTGCCCATCCCAGCCTGTTCTGGGCATGGGCTCGTGTCCTCTGCATGAAATGCATGGAAGACACACACTTTGCAGGGACACACATCTCCAGGCCATGCTCTGTAAGGATGTAAACTGCAGGACTATGCCAAAGCAGTTCAGGAGAGTAGGTGAAATGACTAAAAGTGAGTGTAGATTCCTGGACCCTTAATAAAACCCAGTGAAATTAGTGCAATAATCACTGTACACATGAGAGGAATGATCCAAATCATGTCCACTTCAGAGTTTCTCCCCTAAACCAAACCTGGTGCTGTGGGTTCTGGGACCAGCCTGCACCCAGTGCTGTGTCATTTTAGCCTACACAAAGCACTGTCAGTCCTTGCTTTATAAGTTGTGTGGAAATAAAAGTAACTCCCCAAAATAATTGAGCATCATTTAGTACTTTTCTTCTGAGTCATAAGAAAAGAACCGTGTGACTGTTTCCTCCCCTACAAGACTCGTGTGAATGTTAACTTTGAAACCTAATTAAATGCTGGATGTCGTGTTATCTGCATAATGCTTCTGGGCACTGCAAGGCTGTGGAGAGAAGGTACAAATGAAGACCCTGAGAAAGGAATTTGGAAGTAATAAAGAAAAAAAGCAAAAAAGGATCAGTTGGAAATAAAAAGGAAGGAGGGGAAATGGGCAGAAACTGCATGGAAAGCACAGCTCTTTGTTTGACTGCACTCACACAATGTAGACTGGTGATCACTTCTCCTGTGAGGAAGGGGTGGGATGGTTGAGGCTGTTAAGCCTGAAAAAGAAAAGGCTCCGGGGAGACCTTGGAGCTCCTTCCAAGTGCCTAAAGGGGCTCTAAGAGAGCTGGAGATGGACCTGGGACAAGGGCAAGGCAGAATGGCTTCCCACTGCCAGAGGGCAGGTGAGGGTGGGCAGGCCCTGGCACAGGGTGCCCAGAGAAGCTGTGGCTGCCCCATCCCTGGAAGTGTCCAAGGCCAGGTTGGACAGGGCTTGGAGCAACCTGGGCTGGTGGAAGGTGTCTCTGCCCATGGCAAGGGGTGGAATGAGAGAAGCTTTAAGGTCCCTCTAACCCAAACCATGAAACGTTTCTGTGATTAGTCATACTGGGATTTGTGCAGCAGTTACACCGTGTTGTGTTGTTGCACTGCACACAAAGCTGCCTGGACTCCTCTCTCCTGGAGGCTCAGGCTTTGTGCAAGCCCATTATGTATCCCAAAGCACAGGCTGGGATCAGGATTCCCTTGTGGCTTCCTTGGCAGAGCAAGGCACATGATTTGACAGTGGAAATGAGAGGTTGGGTTGTCTGTTTTAGATGTCTTGGTCTGGTGAGGCTGCCTTAGTTCTGTTAACCTCTTAGAGAGTCGTTAACATCTAATCACCATCTCTGGTTGCACAACCCTAAGTGTACACTGACTGTCCTGCATGGATTTGGGATGCTGGCCTGCCTGCTGCATGGCAAAGGCAAGAGAGGACATTGCCATGTGTTTTTGCAGGGTTCTGAAGTTTTGGCCTTTGTCTTTCTTATGGAGCAAACTTTCAACTTGTGAGCAGCTGGGGCATCGCCTGCAGCACCTCCAGGTCATCAGCAGCAACAGGAAGGCTCAAACCCAGACCCAGCTGATGAGGTATGGAGTAAATGTAAATGTTCCTGTCTCCCTTGGGGAACCCACACCACGGATCCCATGCCCACACAGCACTGTGGGCTCAGCACTGCACCACCCCTTGCTCTACTCCCTGCTAGTTTGCTCATCTTTGCTCTGCCTTATGCCTTTTTCTAGATATCTGCCTTTTTTCCCTAGCCTGGGAAAGGCAGCTGGGATGTTGCCCCCCAGAAGTTTGTCCTGCACCCATGTGTGAGTGCTTTGCTGTCACTGCTACAAACTCATCGCTTCCATGTGTGCTGCTTTTAACCAAAAACTGCTGTCAGTGTTCAGTGGCACTTTCCTTAAGAGCAGAAAGGTTTCACCCACTGTTTTGGAGAACCTTTTTGTGCAGAAACTGCAGACCAGAGACTCCAACTGCAGTAACAAAGTGCATGTAAGAGAAAAAGCAAACATGCAGCACAGTGAGTGGAACAGAGCAAAGATCTGAGACAGATATTGAATGCCCCACAGCCCTTCCACAGCCAGTCTTGTGTGTGGCTCTCTGATCCTGCAGTAATAGACTCCCAGGGAACACTTAAAATAGATTAGTAGATTTGAAGACCAAAAGTAACTGATTGTTTAATCTGATTTCCCGAATAACTCACGTCATGGAATTTCATTCAGAAACTCCATCAGGGAATGGGCAGCTCAGCAGCCCTTCTGGCTTTGTGTATGAACCCAGAAACACTATTTGTTGCCTTGAGTTAGGAAGCCACCTGATCTCAACTTGGATTCTCCAAGTGCTGGTGCCCTCAGTGCTGGTAATTTGTAAATCCCCCCTGAGTAAGTCTCTGCCTTTCTGTCTAACATTCCTCTTTGTAGCTTCAGTCCCCTCTTTGCTCCCTACTGAAAAAGGATTTTTGTAGACTCTGAGTGGCTCCATGTTTACAATCACAGGATCACAGACCATCCTGTGTTGGAAGGAACCCACAGGAATCATCCAGTCCAACTCCAGGCCCCACACAATCCCACCCTATCCCTGAACCCACAGGAAAAACCCTCCTGGAGCTCTGGCAGCCTTGGGGCCGTGCCCACTGCCCTGGGGAGCCTGGGCAGTGCCCACCACCCTCCGGGGGAAGAACCTTTTCCTGAGATCCAACCTGATCCTGCCCTGACACAGCTCCAGCTGTTCCCTGGCTGCTGTCCCTGGTCACACAGAGCAGAGATTGGAGCTGCCCCCCCACTGCCCCTCATGAGGAAGATGTAGACAGTCCTGAGGTCTTGGTTCAGTCTTACCTTCTCCAAGCTGAACAGAGAAGGAGCAGCACAGCAGTGAAAGTCAAAAGGTCCCTACACTGTTCCTCTTCACTGGGTTGTCCTGGTGTCCCTGGGACATTAAAGATGCAATGTAAGCAAAGCCAACAATTGTCATTGAAACATTAAACACCGTCCTTCCTTTTTCTCTAACTCTGATTCTCTTTCTCCTGCATGCAGGAAAGCCAACATCTTTGTGTCTCTGCTGATTGATGTGGCTCTGGGGATACTGCTGATGTCCTGGCTCTACAGGAAGAACCGAATTGGTCACCTTGCTGACACTCTCATCCCCGTGGCTGACGTAAGTCTCACCAAATCTGTTCCCCTTTCACCTCTTCTGGGTGCTGACCAGCTTTCGATGCCTGGGGTGGTTGTAAGGAGGCACTGCCTCCCACACAAGGGTTTCAGAGAGTCCTGTCTGAAGTCATGCAAATTAGGTCTTCTCAAGAACAGTGAAATCTTCAATCGTGCCTGTTGGGGCTGCTCAAAAAGAACACAGCTCTGCTTTGCATGTGCTGTGCATAGTAATTAGCTGTTTACTGGAGGGCTGCTCAAGCTCCTGAAGAAACAATTATGGCTTGGACAGAGCTCTGCAGCTTCAGGTTGAGTGGTTATGGAGCCACAATAGTTGTATTTTGTTCTGGAGTCAACAGAAAGTGTCCTCGGGTTGTTGCTATGTGAGTTGTTTGGGGGGAAACAAAGCTGTAACTTGGGTTGAATCTGATAAACTGCTGAAAAGTCAGACTAGATAAGCAGTGCAGCTGTGCTTGTGAAAGGAGTTTTGTGGAGAAATCCAAAGGCTTTGGTGGGTCAGGGTACACACACCTGAAATCCTGCCTAAGAGCTCTGGGGTACAGAGGCTAAACTAGGAAAACTTGCTGTGTTCTGTGATTTTGTCAAACATAACTCGTCTTGCCCATGAAGATCCCTCAACATCAGCAGATATTCATGAAGAGCAAGTCTGACTCACACTGTCCTACTCTTCTGGTGGTTCTTGTTAGGTGCAGAGCTCCAACATATCTGTTTAGTGGCAGTGAGGAACATAAAATGTACTTCAGAAGCTGGAGACCAGACCACTAATCTGAGGTCAGCTCTGCCTTAAGAGCTCCTGTGTCTTGGCAATACATGTGCAGCCAATTTTGAGCCTTGCCATGCAGCTGCACGGACTAATCCTTTCTCTGCCCACTCTTCTTTCATTTCTGAGTGGATCTTTCCATTGGTTTCTTTCTAGCAGCTGGAGAATGTCTTCTCTCTGCTTTTTCTCCAGCTTCTTGGTTGGGAGGTATTTGATTCTGATTAGAGAATTCCAGCAGCAGTTTATTTTTCCTGCTTACACTGCATTTCCTGGGAAGAGCTCCCATTTCCTGTGATGATGATCTGCTTGGTCTGTGTCTAACCCTTTAATTGTTGCAAGCCATCAGTCTCTCATCATTCTTGGACGTGCTCTACTTTCAGAAAGTGTGTGTGGAGTGTCCAGCATAACTGTGGATCATGATTATTGCTGTTTTTCTTGTCTTTCTTAGTCAAACTTTCAAGGATAGCATGTCTTAAGGGTTGCTGCAGACCCTGTTCAGCAGTGGTCGTCGGCAGAAAGGACCACATTTCTTGCAGGAGCTGTACACTACACATATTTTTCTAAGCCTTATTCCTAAGTCTTTTCCCTTACAACTGGAGAAGTTTGAGTTCCCTAGAGCTCTCCCTATGGGATTACTGTAATTGCCCAGCTCTCAGAAATCTGATTTCTTAACAAGTCTGCAGGGAAGTGGCTTTGGCTGCATTCCTGGTGGCACAGGTGGCTCCAGGAGGGATTCCATCTGCCCAGTGTCTCTGGCAGATGGACACTCTCCGTGCTCAAGGTGTGTCCAACCCCAGCACCTGCCCTGCACAGCCTGGCTTGTGAGGTTGCTTGTTTGTTCCTCTCCCAGTAATTTAGCTCATCTGTCACTCAACTTGTGCATCAGTGTCAGTTATCTCCACCGTGTCTCCTACGTGTGTGGACTTGGTTACCTGGCTACCACCAGGAGCTGTTTGCTTTCCATCCTGGAAGTGCTGACTCCTCCATGTGTGGGGGGCCCTGATAGCCAGGCAGTGCCTTTCTTCCCTGTTTGTCCAGGCTTATCAGTTCAGGCCACTCACAACTCTCCTGACTTCCCAGCCTTACTTTCTTCTTTCAGGCACATTGGATTGTGAACATAAAATCATTTGGAGTCCTTTTACTGCCTTAGCTGGGCATTGATTTATATGCATTTTGTGCAGGCCTTAAAAAATGCAGATCTGAGTGATCCCAAAATATACCAATGACTTCAGCATGTGCTGTGCAAGCCAGCACCACTTCTTTTCCAGTATGACAGCAAAATCTCCCCTTAGCCATTCCACAGTAGGTTTCCTCTGTGCTGCTGAGTGTCCATCTGGAAGGCATTATTCCCATCACTGGGGCTTTCTCAAGTGCTTGTGTGTTGCCAAGTTCAGTAGTGGAGCTCCTGTTCCTTCTGTAAAGCTCCATCTCTTCTGCTGTTGAGCTGTGTCCCAGATCTGCTGATGGCACTGGCCTTACACCTCTGTGTGGTAGTAAATAGAGCGTTGGACATATCATTTAGAACACTGGATATATCATTTAGGACGTTGGATATATCATTTAGAACATTGGATATATCATTTATAGCATTTCCCCCAGAGGGTGGGCACTGACCAGGCTCCCCAGGGCAGTGGGCACAGCCCCAAGGCTGCCAGAGCTCCAGGAGGGTTTGGACAACACTTTGAGGGGCAGGATGGGATTGTTGTGGTGTCCTGTGCAGGGTCAGGATCCTTGTTGGCCCCTTCCCACTCAGGATATTCCCTGATTCGATTATAATGAGATTGTTATGTATTCTAATGTATTATAAATTAAAAACATAACCTTATTTTAACCTCATTGATGTTCATATTGACAAACTAACCTTATATAACACATAACCTCATTGGTTTGATTGATTGATTTTAACATTGACAAAATCACAGCTGTGTGAGGCCTGGATAAAATGCTCATTTTTTTTATAGCAAACACCCCTCTGGAAGGAAGCAGGTCCAGGTAAGCTGTTTTGACTCTCAGCACAGGTCACACGTGCAGCTCCTGCCAGGAGGCTCAAGCCCCGTTCCCTGGCCATCATTCCTCATGAAATGGTTCTCAAATCAGCACTTATCTGGCAATTGTTGATGCTGTACAAGACATCCCACTCTCACAGCTTGATGAGCTGCGCTGTGCTGGCTGTAATAACAAGTTGCTTTTGTCAGGCAGCGAGGCAGATGTGATTCACAGACACCCAGGGAGCCACTGGCAAGGAGTGTGTGCAGTACCAAGGGCTGATTTGTGGAGGAGGCTTTCAAATCCAAGAATGGAAAATGGGAATAATCTGCTTTATAGGTGCCCTCACAACTCCTACCTTCCTCCTTCCCCTTGTTCCCACCAGGCTTCCTAATGGTGTTCTTTTTTCCACAGGACAGCCTTCTTGCAGAAATACCTGTCTCCAAGCACTACACTTGCTTATAAACTCTCTTCTTTTTTTTCTCCTTCATCTCTTTTATCCTCACTGATGTCTGTTTTTCTTGGCTGTAATCTCCTTGAAACAGGGGAATATTTATGATGGATTGTGCCTCCCAAAGCTTTACTGGGGCTTGGAGATAACTGGATGTATGTTCCTACTCAGTCTTGTTCTGCTGATCCATAAACAAAGCAAGCAGAGAGAACACTTCCTGGAAAGTATTTATAGAAGTTGATTTGTAAAATAATGTGTCTTAGAGCCCCAAACACCTGCAGCAGAGCCAGGCAGGTGTGTCTGGCAGGGAGAGCTGTGGCTCCATGTGCTCTGACTCGCACCAGATGCAACAATTAAGGTTGGAAAAGACCTTCAAGGTCTTCAAGTCCAACCATCAGCCTGGCACCACCACTGTGTTCACCACTAAAGCATGTCCTCCAGTGCCACATCCACATGCTTTTTGAACACTTCCAGGGATGGGGACACTCCCACTACCCTGGGCAGCTGTGCCAGGGCTGGACAACCCTTTCCATAAAGAAATGTTCCCACTATCCAACCTGAACCTCTCCTGGCATAACTTGGGGCCGTTTCCTCTTGTTCTGTCCCCTGTTCCCTGGGAGCAGAGCCCGACCCTCCCCGGCTCCCCTCTCCTGTCAGAAAGTTGCAGAGCCAGAAGGTCCCCCTGACCCTCCTTTTCTCCAGGCTGAGCCCCCCCAGCTCCCTCAGCTGCTCCTGCTGCTCCAGCCCCTTCCCCATCTTCATTCCCTTCTCTGGAGCATCCCTGGGTTTCCTGGTCCCGTGGTGCCCACCCACAGTGCTCTGTGTGTCCTTGTCCCTATCACATCAACATTAGACCTTCTGCATATGGAAACTAGAAAGAAGAGTGTGACAGTACAGAGAATATTCCCACAGTGAGCTCATCTAACCCTCGTTAGCTTCAGTCTCTCCAGTTTGGTCGTGTCCCTGCACCCTCTTATGAAACGCTTCAACCCACTGTAGCTGATTTATTAATACTGCCCACATTCAGTATTCATGACTGCAGAAGCAGAATTGGCCTCCCTGTCACCTTTTCTGATTCTCTTTGCTATTGATTAGTCCTAAAATATCTGTTTGGAAAACAACCTCCAAGGTTATGCCTTAGGACTGTGCTTTGGGATGCCTTGCCCAGCTAAATAACAGCAAGGTAGGGCACCTTTCCAGGGCTACGTGCCCCTGTCAGGATTCAGCAGCACATCTGGGACTGGCAGCCTCCAGAAATACTCCCTGCTAAAAACCAGCCTTGCTGAAGGACTGCTTTCAAGCATTTAAATATTTCATTAAAATCCCCAAATACTTTTTTCTGAGTTACCAATCCAACACTTTAAATATTAAACTCGGTCTATTTATAAAGCAGCAAATGCTTCTCAGCCACAGAGGTGAGCTCCATGGGATTCAATCAGTCCTGACTTGCAGTGAGACAGAGGGAAAATGGAGGGAAGAGAAAGACCAGCCTTTTGGAGAAGTTGGAGATGGAGCCATTAATTTTCCCACTGCACTAAAAGTAAATATTTGCATACTCATTTTGCCAGAATCCTGTTGGTTAATACAGAAAATGAAATTACTCCTTGGAAATAATTTCTCCTGTAGGGAAATTATCCGTGTGAGTGATGGGGAAAGTAGGCTACAGTGCTTTAGGGAGCGTGGCTTGGTGGTTCTACTTGTGGGCAGTTTTCAGTGCCCTTCACTTGCATGGACTTGACTGTCAGTGGGATTTTTGGAGGTAGAAGGCTTTTCCTCACAATCTGCTCATGTGGGACAGTATGAGAGGTCCCTTCTTCCAGGTGTGTTCCCCACCTCTTTGCTGAAGGTTGTCACTCTCAGCTACCTCAGTTCACAGCCTGTAAATGGAGTTCACCTCTGGTTTCAGCTCAAGGCAGTAGGGCAGGTGTGAAGCACCAAGGAGAGAAGCCATCCCTGGGGGGAGTGTAGAGTAGTGGGGTGGAGAGAGAAAATGAATAAATAACATCAGCCTGAGATGAAATCACCAGAAACTGAGTCAAAGCTCTCTGTGAAGGGTCTGAAGGGCAAGTTTGAGGTGAGGATTAACAATCCCAGAGCTGGGGTTTGGTTTCTTCTGCTGCATTGATGCAACATCACACGGGGCAGGTGGGAGCATGTCCTGGAGCTCAGCACCCTTGGGAGCTGCACCTCAAATCCTGGGGGCAGTTCTGGAGCCCTCATGGCAAGAGAGACACTGAAGGGCTGGAGCATGTCCAGGGAAAGGAACAGAGCTGGGGAAGGGGCTGGAGCAGCAGGAGCAGCTGAGGGAGCTGGGGGAGCTGAGCCTGGAGAAAAGGAGGCTCAGGGGGGCCCTTCTCGCTCTCTGCAACTCCCTGACAGGAGGGGGGAGCCGGGGGGGGATCAGGCTCTGCTCCCAGGGAACAAGGGACAGGATGAGAGGAAATGGCCTCAAGTTGTGCCAGGGGAGCTTTAGGTTGGATACGGGGAAAATTTCTTCATGGAAAGGGCTGTCCAGCCCTGGCACAGCTGCCCAGGGCAGAGGGGGAGTCCCCAGCCCTGAAGGGATTTAAAAGCCATGTGGATGTGGCACCTGGGGACATGGGTTAGTGGTGGCCTAGGCCATGAGGTTAATGGTTGGACTTGATGATCCCAGAGATCTTTTCCAACCATAATAATTCTCTGATTCTCTGATCTGGGGACGAGCTCCATGAGTGTTTTTCCTCAGTGAGTCAGAGGTGCTTTGTTGCTGGGATGCCGTGGGTACCTCTCTATGGAGCCTGCAGAGAGACACAGTAGTGATTGGCAAGATCAGTGCTGTGCAGCAGGGTTGGTCTTGCCTAGGATGACACAGACCATCAAGGAAGTTTGTGTATGAAATGTATTTATATAACTGTGTTTTCCACCTTGCCCTAAACATATATAAGTTGTTTGTAAAAGTTAACCTTTTTTTTGCCTATTGATGCACTGCCATCTTCTCCCCTTTTACAATTCTGACGGCCTTCCCCAAACTCAGCTCTGACATTTCAGTTGACTGTCCCCAGAAGTCCATTTGTGCACCAGCATTTGCCATCTGTTTTTAGCACTCTCATCACACCAAGAAGTCACACTGAAAGTCTACCAGAGGTGACACAGTTTCATGTTCCCAGCACTGAGAAGCAGTTCAGGTTCCTCTCAGATATTGTGCTTGAGTCAGTAAGGAATCAGTAAAGGTGCATTTCTGATTTAACTGGTCAGCTGTAAAGTAGCTATCTGGATTTTTTCCATTGGTTTGAAGGTTCATAGGATCACAGAATATGCTGAGTTGGAAGTGACCCATCAGGGCCATCGAGTCCAACTCCTGTGGTAGAATCCTTTGGGGGGCAGCACTAACAGTGCCCTGTCCCTGTTTGGTGTGGTGGCAGTGTTTTATCTCCATTCCTTACCTGTGCTTGCAGCACATAGCTGAAGAGCTGCAGGACCTGCTCCAGTGGCTGATGGGAGCACCAGCTGGACTGAAAATGAACCGAGCTCTGGATCAGGTTTTGGGCCGCTTCTTCCTGTACCACATCCATCTCTGGATCAGTAAGTGCAGTTGCTTAACTTCCCAGCCTCCCTTTTCATCTCTTCCCTCTGAGTGTTTAATGTTTGCCTAGAGGTGAGTAATGAATCAAAATGCTCTTCTGCAAGTACAGACTTGTCTGTGAGTCTTCCTGCTGTGGGAACTGAAGCCAAAGTTGGATTCCCACATAAGGAAATCATGAATATTAAACAAAGTGCTGGTATTGATGCTCTGCAAGAAGTGCAGATCATGATGGGCCTTATTTACTTGCTGTCACTGGTGGTGAGTGTCCAAGGGAAGGCACCTCTACAAGGTCTTATGTATGGTTTTCATGGTCTTTGCCACATGAGAGGCAGCTGGTGGGATAGGGATAAGGATTGTGCACAGATGCAAACACCAGCCCTGTCCTATCCCTGATTTTAGCTTAGTGGGATTTCATTATTTCATGTTCCTCCTTGAAATAACACCCCCCTGCTGTCCTTGATGGAGAAGTAGTCACAATGGACATGAACCCCATAGTTATTGTACTGCTTTACTTTGCTCACCAATCAAGTATGGTCTTATTTTTGTGACCTTGCCCCACTTTAGTGATGAAAGAGGCTGTTTCTCCACACTGTGTTATTTTACAAAAGCCATATGGGGTGGTTTTTGTGGGAAGGGCAGGAAAATGGGGATGGTTGCAGTAAATGTTAATGTGTGCAGTTAAAAATGTAATTAAGAACCTGGACATAAATGTAAAAATTCAAATGCTCCATCCCTGGAAGTGTCCAAGGCCAGCTTGGACAGGGCTTGGAGCACCCTGGGCTAGTGGAAGGGGTCCCATGCCCATGGCATGGAATGAGATGCTCTTTAAGGTCCCTCCCAACCCAAACCATGCCTGGATCACACATGGAGCAAAGTGGCTGCTCTGTTCAAAGTAAGTGTGTCCTCCCCTTCCTCACAGAGCTGCCACACCTGGACAGAAACCTGGGCTGACAGAGGGTTTTTATTGGCCCTCCTAAACAGGAGATAACATCTAAAGGAGTTTTGCAGCTTCATTTCCATGTTTTCCTGGCTCTGATTTCTGGCACAGCGTTCTAGGGTGGGCACAGTCAGTCTTTTGAGTGTCAAGAGGCAGGTGACACTGATGCTCTGCCATGTCCCCCAGGCTACATCCACCTGATGTCCCCTTTCATTGAGATGATCCTGTGGTATGTGGGTCTGTCTGCTTGTCTGGGCCTGACTGTGGCTCTTTGCATCCTCTCCGACATCATCGCCCTCCTGACTTTCCACATCTACTGCTTCTACGTCTACGGAGCCAGGTGAGTCCATCCCTGCTGGGTCTGTGTGGGGAGAAGGGCCACAGAGCCCTCAGGCCACCTCTTGAATTGGTGGAGCAGTCAGTCCTCGTGGAGTGCTTTCCAACTCACAGCTTAACCAGCAATTAATTTATTGCATTCTCTTTTGCTGGTAGAAGCGTTGGCCACAACAGTACAAGCAACCTGTCTTTCAGTTCTCCTGTGTTTAAATATTTATTTATCGTGGTAGTGAGCTGGAAAAATAAAACTACATGACAGGCAGAGGACAGGAAAGCTGCTCTCCCCATCCCTTCGATTCAACCTCATACCGCTCTCCTCAGTTGCACTCTGTCCAGTGGTTTGGAGGGGAACTGGAAGGGAGGAGGAAGAAAGGAGAACCCCCAAAGTTCTCTGCCCTGCTTCATATGTTCTTGTGGAGCACAGTTGCCAGGTTTGGGGTTACAGCCCAGCTGTGAGCCTATCCTGGTGTCATTGTCTGGACCTCCTGGAGGGCCCTGTGGCCTGAGAGCTGGGTAGAGGCTCTGGGCAAGTGTGGGGAGTGCAGGGGCCTTTGGGGCACGTTTGGGGCATGTTGGGCTTCCTGTGCAAGCAGTGCCCATCACTGCTCCTTTCCTGCTCTCCTGTAACTTGTGCTGCACCAAGGAGTCACCCAGGCCACGGGACAGCAGCTGAGCTTGACAGGGAGATGGAATACAATAAATAAAGGACCTTTTGGCTTATGTGGTACAGAATGGTCATTGTCCCTCCCCAGGCTTTACACTGCAAAAACCAGAAGAAATAGTAAGTCTTTTGGTACAGGTAGTTTAAGGAATGGTTGGAAATACTGAGACATGATTTATGAGTCAGGCCTGATGTGAGCATAGGGCTCACACCCAAAATCAGTGTCAGTAACAGGAGATCTCTTTCCAACACCTCTAACTACTGGAATCTCTGTTTGTGAGGAGTGGCCTTGCTCCTCCTAATTATGCAGGGAGTGGAAGTAGGAAAAGCATTTTCTCAGCTGATTGCTCTTCCCTCGAGCTGCAGGGAGCCAGCAACCCACCTCATGTTTGTCAGAAATAGAGAGAGCCATGTGTTACCTTGGCACTGGCACTGAGCTGCCTGCTGAGCCAGGTGACCCTGTGGAGAGCCAGCAAGGGACAGCAGTCACCTACAGCCACCACAGCACCTTGGGTTCCCACAGCTGGCAGAAGAATTTGCTGGTTCAGGTGTTGGTGAAGCCCAAGATCCCCTTCTGAAGCAAACCACAGAGTGAAACAAGGGCAGGCAAGTGTGTGCAGGCAGCCAGGGCAGGTGGGGCAGGTGCCACTGCAGCTGCACCCACTTGGTGTCACGTCAGGGTGTGCAGGGAGTGCGTGGCCTCAGTCAGAGCCAGGGGCAGGTGTGTCCCAGAACCTGGAGGAGCCTTCCTGGGCACCCTCCTGCCCAGGGATCAGTGCACCCAGCTGTGCCTTTGGTCTGGGGCACCCTGCCAATTCCTTGAAGCAGTTGGTGTTCCTCAAACCAGATTCCTCTCTTGGCTAGAACTCCTTGCCTCTGCTTTCACAAAGCTGGTATGAAATCTGAGCAGCCTCCACACCTTAACTAGTCTGGTTTACCAGTCTGGCTTTTGTAGCTCGGGCTTTCTCAGGCTCAGTTCTGCCTCACAAATTGGCTGTGTCCCTTTTCTTTACATCCCTGCATGTTGGCACTCCTGCCCAGGGCTCTTTGTGCCTCTTCTCCATCCCAGGGGCTTTTTCTTCCCGGATTTATTCCATGGAGGGGTGTCTCTCCCTTGTCACTTCAAGCTGCTTTCACCATTGCCCTTCTTCTGGGAGTGAAGTAACTCCAAGTGTCATAGCACCAACTTCAGAAATCCTGAGGAAGGGATGCAGTAGGGGCCACCAGCCATTTTCTTGGCTCCTTCCCTTTCTTAAGGATGTTTGGAGCTGTGGGTTAGTGGAGGAGGCACAGGGGCTGCAGTCCTCTCCCCCATCTCTGTGCTGCAGAGGCAAAATTGCATTGCATTGACTCAAGAAGGGGGTCAGACCTTGGGCAGCCCTTCCTTAGAAGGGTGGGCAGCAAGGGGAAGGGACAGATCTGAACTGGACAGACACAGGTGAGCTCAGGGAATAAGCTTGCTCCTTCTTTTCATAAAATCATGGACTGATTTGGGTTGGAAGGGACCTTAAAGCCCATCCAGTCCCAGCCCCTGCCATGGGCAGGGACACCTCCCACTAGCCCAGGTTGCTCCAAGCCCCATCCAACCTGGCCTTGGACACTCCCAGGGCTGGGGCAGCCACAGCCTCTCTGGGCACCCTGTGCCAGGGCCTGCCCACCTTTTTGAAGCCAGGAAGGTGGTGCCACGGGGCTGACAATTGCTGCAGCCCCAAGACA
The DNA here is from genome assembly GCA_013396655.1 of Campylorhamphus procurvoides. Taxonomy (NCBI): domain Eukaryota; kingdom Metazoa; phylum Chordata; class Aves; order Passeriformes; family Dendrocolaptidae; genus Campylorhamphus; species Campylorhamphus procurvoides. The sequence goes on along the minus strand of WBMV01004774.1, from coordinate 267,597 downwards.
TGGCCTGGCCTTTGCCCTCCAGTGGCCCAGAGCTGGCAGCAGTAGCCCCTGTGCCAGGGCCAGTCCAAATACAGTGACTGAGCCATTATTCGTCATCTGTGCCATTCTCAGTTGATCTCTTTTGCCACCCCGTGGGTGGTTGGGTGGGCACAGGGCTGTGAGGCTCTCCAGGGCTGGGGTTCAGGAGCTCACAGCTCTGCTGCAGAGTCTTCTCTTTGCTCAGGCTCTACTGCCTGAAGATCTATGGCCTGTCATCTCTGTGGCGCCTGTTCCGAGGGAAGAAGTGGAACGTGCTCCGGCAGCGGGTGGATTCCTGCTCCTATGACTTGGACCAGGTAGTGCTGGAGGACCCTGCCCTGGGCCATATGACCCTGTCCTGCTTCAGCCGGCACGGAGAAGAAGCCATGGGAGTCTTTGTGGTGCCCAGAACAAGGACATGCCCTGACACTGCATCCGTGGCTCTTCTGTGCCCTCCAGCACCCCTTCCCTCCCCTTCCCTGCAGCAACCCTCTCCTCCTCTCTCCTCTCCTTCTCTCCCTTCCCTTCCCAAACCTTCCCGAACTTTCTAAACCTTCCCTTGCCTTCCCAAACCTTCCCTTCCCAAACTTTCCTAACCCTTCCCTTGCCTTCCCACACCTTCCCTGACCTTCCCTCCCCCGTGCTGCATCCCCCGAGCCCTGCCCACCAGCCCTGGCCGCGGTGGGCGCTGCCGCAGGTCCCGGAGGCTGGCGGGGAATGGGGGAGGGATGGAGGCTCTTTGGGATGTGGTGCCCAGCAGTGTTGCCACAGTAACAGCCGTGGCAGCGTTTCTATTAAAAGGCCTGGTTTCATTCACGTTGTGCTGGAGCGGGGCCCGCCCGCTCTCACTCAGGCAGAGGCAGCTTTTTGTCAAACGCTGGAAGCTCTTTTTAATTTCTGAAATGCCACACAAACGTCCAGCAGAGCCTGAACTGCTCCTGCCCTGGCAGCTGCAACATCACTGCAATAGTACGATAATATTTGGAAACTTCCAGGGTTGGTGCCTCTGTCCATTACGACAGATACCCTTGAGCTTCCTGCACCACAGCTGAGCTGGTTCTGTTTCTTTGGAGATGAAAAACCCCCGTGCCAGGTTTGCATCAGGGCTCAGTCCCTGTGTGCTTTGAGGAGAATTGGTTTGGCACTTCAGGCTTCATCCTGCTGCTCTGGAGACCAGTGGGAATTGTGGCGTTGGCTGAGGAGGAAGAGACATTCACAGCAGACCTTAAAAGACTTTTGGAGGGTTAAGCAACTGCAGTGGAGTGACAGGAGGGGAGAATTAACTACTGTGAGGAGAATGGGTTGGGTTGTGATCTATTCCTGGTTCCAAGCCTAAAGCTGGGATGCTGAGCCCCCTCTGGGGTCTTTTCTCTTATGATATCCCACAGCCATGAGCCCTTTTTGCAGAGGTGGCAGTGCCCTGTGCTCCTGGGGCCTCCCTGCTGTGGAAGTGCTGACTGAGACTTGAAGAGTCAGGTCCCTGTTTGTCATAAATGTGCATTTCTCCTAGTTGGAATTAGTTAAACTGAGACCAACTGGGCTGGCCCAGAATAAAAATATAACTTTTCCTATGGGCAGTGGAGCTAATGACACCTGCTTTCCATGGATTTTTTTCTCCTTCATCCACTGAATATTGCTCCCCCCACCCCAGTAAGTCCAGCCTCTGCCTCTCCCAGTTTCTCACTGAGCAATAGGCAGAATTCCTGTGGCTGGTGCCTCAGGGAATGTTCATCAGCCAAATTCTACCAGCTTTTCACCAGCTGCCTGCTCTGCTAAAACAAGGAGGAACAAAAGTACTTCTCAATTCTCTGCAAAATTCCTGTCCAAATTTCCTCTTCTTTGTTCCTTTCCACATTTTTCTGCTAAAAACTGACCAATGGCTCTAAAACTTTTGGGGACAGGGAGGGACACAGGGCAAGATCATGTAAGTCTTGTTTCGTAAGGAAGCTGGGCTCAAATAGGAAATCTTGAGTGTTGACTGTGAAGGAAAAGTGCTGTCAGAATGCAGCTTTTATTTATCTTCCCAAACATACTCCCATAATAGGGAGCCTTCTAAAAAGGCCCTTTGAGAGGAGAAATACTGAAAATGTCCCAGGTAGCATCATCCTTCACACAGGCAGTAAAAAACCACATAAAGAAGTCCTGCAAAATTCCATTGCCTCACAGACCCCTATTTTTATTTGTAATGCATTTTATTTTGCCATTGCTCATGATTGTGTTTCCTTTTTCCCTAGTTATTTATTGGCACTTTGCTGTTCACCATCCTGCTGTTCCTCCTGCCTACAACTGCACTGTACTATTTGGTGTTTACTCTGGTAAGATTTAACCCTTGAAACAAGTCATATACTTTCTTCTGAGATAGTAAAAAATGGTTTCCTAGACATTCATTGTCATCCATAAAGAAAATATAAATTTTGGGTGTCCTGGGAAGGATTCTCACGCAGCTCATGTTGGCCAAGCAAGTGGAATTCAGGATGCATGTTTGTGTTTCTCCAAAGGGAATTCCCAGCAAATCCAGGCCAGCAGGACAAACTGTTTCCCATTCTTTCTCTCAGAAGTTGTTTTTCCATCTTTCCATCCCGTGTCTGAAGTGACAGCCCCTGTGGTTTGATCCAGAACTTTTTTCCAGGGAATTAATTTCTGTGTTAAATGTCCTCAGCCAGGCTTTGCTCAGAGGCTGGGACTCTTTTTCTTTCCTTCCCCCACCATGACCAGTCCTCTCTGAGGCCTGCCCAGAGCCAAATTTTCCACCAGCAGTGGCCATCACATGCTTTCAGCACTTTTTTTGAGCCTTCTCTTTTCGGGTAAGCTTGGCAGCAAAAAAATAACTGCAGTGTGACAAAAGGAGGTGCTTTAATCAGGCACGGAAAACACGGAGCAGGGAGCTCCTTCCTGCCTGCTCTGCTCTTGCTTAGACTCCAGTGGGGTTCCTTCAGGCAGAAAGAAGCCGCTTCAGCTCACTGTTGGAGAGGGAAAAGTTGACATTCACTAGTACATGTTCATGGAGTTGACCAGAAAGGGGAGAATTTGGGCTTCCTTTTCCACTGTAACTGTTGAAACTGGAATAAATCCCATGTCCTTGCAGGTCTCCAGCCACAGGAGCTTCATTCCAGTTACATCCTTAAGCTCAGATTGCCAAGGATCCTCAGGCAGGATCTGGATGCTCAGCACTTCTGGACATCAACCCCACATTGGGAGGCCTCAGCTTAGCCCCCAGCAATGTCCAATTCCAGCTCACCTCATGAATTTACAGGTGTTTTGTCTCCTGTTTCCTGAGATTTTCTGTTAAACTGTGTCTTGTAGCTCCGGTTGCTGGTGGTGATTGTGCAAGGCCTGATCCACTTGCTGGTGGACCTGATTGACTCTCTGCCTCTTTATTCCCTCATCCTTCGGCTCTGCAGGTCCTACAGGCTCGCAGGTAAGTCCTTCAGCTCTGCCCCTACAGCAGCCTGAGGATTTTGCATCAAACATTTCATTTTGGTGCCCTGGGTTGCTCCTGAATAGAAAGATGCAGCAGGGGGAGGAAAGAACCTGAGGCTTGGTCATGCAGGTGTCCCTTCTGTTAACCAACTCCTGCAAGGAGCAGCATGAGGATGTCAATGGAAAGGAGTCTGATGCTGAACCAGGATCAGGAGCACCTTTACAAAGCCTGTGGCAACTAAAGGTGGCATCCAGACAAGCACCACATAAGTGGGTTTGTCTTTTGTTCCAGTTCTAGACTACCAGGTCAGGTAAAAATTCTCAGAGTCAAGCATGGCCTGGAGCTGTTTAAGGTTTAGGTTGGACATCAGGAAAAGGTCCTTCCCCCAGAGGGTGATGGGCTCTGACCAGGCTCCCCAAGGCAGTGAGCACAGCCCCAAGGCTGCCAGAGCTCCAGGAGTGTTTGGACAATGCTCTGAGGAACAGGGTGGGATTGTTGGGGTGTCTCTGCAGGGCTGAGGGTTGGACTGGATGATCTTTGTGGGTCACTCCAGCTCAAGGTATTCCATGATTCTATGAAACAAGGTGTTAACCTTGGGGGTTTGGGCTCTGGAACAGCCCAAATCACAAAAATCCTTGGAAAATCTGCCATTCCAAAGGGCTGGACCTACAGTGGCTGTGAATCCATGGAGCTGTTCCTGTTCTGTGCTGACCTGACCAACTGAAGCCCTCAGCTGAGGTGTTTGGACTAATTTCAAAGCTCTGGGCAGAGTTCAGGTGATCATTGTCTTTTTGAGACCAATCTGTCAGCATTTTGAACTAGTCATTGTTTTTCCACTTTGGGTAACCATGAGTGACCCCAGAGTAAGGGCTCCCTTTGGGGTGGGTTTCAGTGTCACAGCTGTGGTTGGTCTAATCACAGTCAATCACATCTAAATTGTTATCTACCATCCATTTAAAGAGCATGCAGCAGGAATTTAACAGAGGAGAAAGAGTTTGATCATCACTGAAACAAGGCTACTCATCAAAGGCAGGGGGAGTTTGAGGCAACCTACCAGCTTTGTCTGTTGGAGTGGTGCCAGGCTCAATTTTGGGAAGGTAGAGCTGAGCCATGTTACCAAATCTGCCTTCAGCAGGTTCCTATGAATTTCCTGGCAGAAAGTTCTTAACCCTTCAGGGCTCTCTTTGGGGAGATGCTGCTGAAGAAAACTGAGCCAGTAACCAGCAGGATGTATGGCAGAGGGAAATTGTGTTCCTACTGAGAGATGTATCCCTGTTTTATCCCTAAAAGTGTTGAAGCAACAACTGGACATGGCACTTAGTGATATGGTTTAGTTGACATGGTAGTGTTCAGTAAAAGGCTGGACTTGATGATCCTGGAGGTCTTTTCCAACCTCTGTGATTCTGTGTGAGGCCACACATTCCCATCAGTCTTGGAATGCTTCTCATTCTTGCTCAGCCAGCTCCCTCCTGCAGGGTAAGGAGCCTCCACCCAGGCACAGGATTGTCTTCCCAGCTGAGTTTCTGAAGTGGTACTGAAATGCCATGTTGCCTGTGAGATGAAGAGGCAGCTCTGAGCATTTCTGCAGCCTGTATTCCTGCCCCAGCACAAAAACAGGAACAGATGGAGCAGTTGAATCCAATTCAAAGGACTTCAGAGAGCACACATCTCCTGGTGTCCTCACTGCTTAGGTTCTGCCTTCCTTTTCAGACCCAGAACTTGGATAACACATCCTCTGGCGTGTGTAATGGCAGCTGATTTTACAGGCACCATCAAGATGGTTCTACCAGCCTGAATGGATAGTTTTTCCTGGCAGGAAGGGATTTGTGTCATATTTAAGTTCAACTCAGTTCACTCATGGCATCTGGCTTCCAAGTTCTTTCACTCAAGGGGGCCTGGAGAAGGGCTGCTGAGGAACTTTTTGCAAGGACAAGCAGTGACAGGACAAGGGGGAATGGCCTTAAGCTAAAAGAGGGTAAATTTAGATGAGATATTGGGAAGAAATTCTTCCCTGTGAGGGTGGGGAGTCCCTGGCACAGCTTGCCCAGAGAAGCTGTGGCTGCCCCAGCCCTGGAAGTGTCCAAGGCCAGGTTGGACAAGGCTTGGAGCAACCTGGGCTAGTGGACCAATGGTAGGGGGTGGGACTGGATGATCTTTAAGGTCCCTTCCCACACAAACCATTCATGATTCCATGACTCATCTCTGAATTGACAAAACACCCCACTGAGGAAGCCTGGGCCAGGGCAGGTGAATGGTCCATCCACACATCAGAAACTAAGTCCATATTTGCTTTCCACACATCCAAAGTGAAATGTTTCTGACTTTAGAAAGCCTTTTGTACATCTCTCAGCTGATGTCCTATTTGCAGGAGTTCTGTCTACCCAGTGTCAGCTGAAAGAGTGCCACCTTGGTTGGGTGGGGTGTGGATTCCTAGGTTAAAGTAAGGCATAGCAGGGAGTCTGGGGCGTCTCAGCCTCTGCCCACATACAGGTTACCAACATGCTGTTTGACTGTGAACAGCCAGTTCATTTCCTCTGCACTTCTGTGTCCCAATATTCACATCCCAAAGGTTGGGACAGGTTTTGTCATGGTTCTGGAGGGCCTGTCATGCTGCTGTCTCCATGATTAGTGGCATACAGACAGACAGTGAGCTTGCCTTAGTGTGCTGCCATGCTAAACAAAGCAAAAGAGTTCATGTCTTGGCCTCTCTTGTGCCACTGATGGTGCCTTTATGCAGAAAAAGCAGGACCCTGAGCTCTGGAGTTGGCTGGAAATCATGGAATAATTGAGAGTTCTTCTCTGTTAGAGTGCCCTGCAGGAGACTGAGCCTCCTGCTCTTCCTGGGAAGTGCTCAGACTCCTGAGGAATCTGTGGGTCATTCTAAAATAAATTTACAGCCTTTTTCTGAGTATATTTTCTTAGAAGTTTAAGACTCTTGAGCAATTGAGTAATGCAATGAAGAGATTGCTGGCTTGCAGCTGTGGAAGGGATGTGTTGGCCCTGCCCTGCAGGACCAGCATTGGCTGCTCTGATGGGCTCTTGTAGCATGAGGCTCCAGAGTGCTCAGCCACACACCTGATCCTTCACTGCCTGGTTGTTTCTGACTCTCTGACAAATTCTGCCTGCAAATAGTTCCTGGAATGGCTCAGACACTTCATGTTAGCCACAGCTCCATAATCACATTGAACACTTTGTCATCCAGCACATTTGCTTGTTGAGGTCCGGGGGAGTCAAACATCTATTTGAGGCCACTGGAGGAGCCCAAGTTTCAATATAACCCTGCAAAATGCTGATAAATCCCTCCTGTTCAGGATTTAAACCAGAGCTCTGTGATAGAGAAGAGAGTTCTCTCCCAGGAGTGAATTAATCTAAAGCTTGAGGAAAAAGAGAAAACATTTTGGTTTTTAAATGTGCAGGATTCACAGAGATACTGTAGTGGTGTGGTTCACACAGGTTTTATTTCTGTTTCTGTTCCTGTGTCAGTATTTGATCTGTGATAATTCACTTTCATTACTCTTGTCTCAACTTTTTACCTGCATAAAGGAATAACAGGGACACACTTGGCAGATACAGGTTTGCAGAGGTGGATTGGTTTTATTCCTTTGTAGTAACTTGAGATCTTTCAAAGAAAAATGCCTCTCTAGTCCTAGTTGTTACCTTTGAAACATTGCATTAAATCATCATGTGCACCATGTCACCCTTGGAAATCCTCCCTATTCATCTTTCCAGTACTGGCAATGAGGCAAATCCAGAAAGAGAGAAGTGGAAGGTTTTCTGGGATTAGTAGCCTGTTAAAAACACATGGATGCTGGGATTAATGGGCAGGGATAGTTCTGAAATGTTTTTGTGCCTCTAGTCAGCCACTTCCCTTGCTCAGTCTGAGACAGGGAGAGATTTGCATGTGTGCTGGATCCACAGGAGCACAAGTGAAAGGTGAGCTCTCTGCCTTCTCTTGACATGGAGTTCCCATTCTGATGGAAGTTTGGGGAAACAGAAAGGTTTTCCCAGTCCCTTTGTCATCATTAGGTCCAGCTGGCTGATTTCTGGACTTTGTACTTACTTTAGGACTGTGTCATCAAGCTGGAAGTCAGAGGGGCTGCTTTTAATGGAGCTGAGGGAAACACATCATTTGTCATTAGGCTGAAAGCACAATGAGAGAATCCTGTTGGCAATGAGGGGAGTTCCCAAATCCAGAAAGGCTGAAGGCAGTTTCCAGGCAATCAGTGCTCAGACAACAGCACTGGGCATCAGAATGGTGTGGAACAATGGAATGTCCTCACTGGGAAAGGACCTGCAAGGATCATCAAGTCCAGCTCCTGGCACTGCACACAACAGTCCCAAGAATTCCACTATGGATTTGCTTTCCTTGTTTTGTGTCTTTGCAGCTGGAGTGAAGTTCAGAGTCCTTGAGCAGCAGGATGGAAAACCTCTGCGGCTCCTGATGCAGGTAAGGCCTTGGTGCCCTCCATGACAATTCCTGCCACTCCCCTCAGAGTGACCTCAGGCATGTGGGGTGACTTTTGGGGCTGGTTCTGTGCAGAGCCAGGAGTTGGACTCGATGGTCCTTGTGGGTCCCTTCCAGCTCAGCATGTTCTGTGACCCCACAACCCTTCCCTCTCCTGTAGCAGTTCTGAAGCTGCTCCCACTGAAAAGCTCCACCTAAAAAATACCAGCTTTAAAGTGCTGGAACAAGGGAAATACTTTCCCATTGCCATGGCTGGGCTGCTGCTCTCTGTGCTTTTTGATGCCCTGCTTGAGCCCTCCCTTTGGAGGAAATGCAGTGTCCTGGATGGTGTGAAGGGAAATGCAGAAGGGGAGTCAGGAGAAACACAGAGAAGGGTTTGAGACTTCATGTCATTGTCACCTCCTGGCTCTGGGCAGCTTCCTCTTGGTAATTGCTGAGCAGAGAGAAGCAAAAGGAGGCAGTTACACCATCCAGAATGAAGCCCCAGGAAAAGGTCTTCTCCTCCAGATGTGGTGAAAAGCCTTGGCTGCTCCACAATGCCAGCAGGATGAGAACCTGAGCCTGGACAGAGGGAAGGGCCTCCTGCTTTTCCCAGGAGTTGCTCTGGGAAGGTGCATAAGCAAAGCTCACCTGTGCTTTATGTAACCCTGCATTTCTAAACTCTGACATCAGAGATACTAAAGGAAATTATTTTCTGAAAAGAAATGAGATGATGGTAGCAGGGAAGTTCTCCTTAGGCTTTCAGGAGTGACATTTCCATTTCCTGACCCAGCAGGAATACAGTCATATCCCAGGGCGGTTTTTCTTGCTCTCTGCATCCTAAGAGGGGAAGCTGCAAGTAGCAAAGCCCTTATAAAACACTTGGACACTGAGAGAGTGTGTGGGAAGGAATTAACTGCAGCTTCCCTGTTCTTTTGCTTTTTCCATCACGGGTCCAGCCCTGTTTCAAAAGGTCAGGCTAGCAGGGAACCAGCACAGCAACTAGCAGCAATTCCAAAGGGAATCTCTTCAACAGGGCAAATCCAGCATTCCCTAAACACCCTGTATTCCTAGTCCCTGCCTTTCATTAGGATAGAGGTGTAAGAACCAGAATCCATCATCCTCCATGGCCAGAGGACTCCATGAAAAGGAACCCAGAGAGCAGAGATGAGGCACAGGAGCAGATGACAGAGGCTTTGGCATCAGTGTGTGTGTGGATGAGCTGGATGGCCTCTCCAGAGGGAAAAGATCCCAACTTAAAGAGCAGAGCCAGTGAGTCATATGACTGTGATGAATTTTCCTTGGACCACTGCAGGAAGATCCATTTGCTCTCTGGAATATAGCACAAGTCATCATTTGGAGAGGTGAAAGTGCTGCAGTGGATGCCTGTCCTGGCCTTCTGTTCAAATAATAATGAGCAGAGAGTCAGGGAAGGCACTTTTTTCACTCTCTTTGTGCTGGTCGAAATGAAAAATGGACCTGTGTCAGAAATCTGCTGAATATCCCACTTTCTGATAGGCCTTTGGAGAGGACAATTGAAAAAGCTTGTTTTTAAGTGGCATGCTAAAATTCCTATTTATTGTACGAGTTGATGTGCCTTTCTAGAAATTTCCCAGTGGCTTTGCCCCCTCTCCATGTAGCTCTGTTGGAGCTGTGCTTGATGGAAATAAGGCTGTTTGCATGGAGCTGTGCCTGAAATAATTGAAGCTGTAGGTGACTGATATATTCAGAGCTGTCCTTTGGGACACTGGTAATGGATTAGAAATCAATAATTCTGGGTCTGAGCACTCCCATCCAGCTTGTGGTTCAGCCAAGTGATTATTTTTGATTTTTAAGATAGTGCCATTGGAATGCAAAGTCCAGACACAGGGGGTGTGGAGGGCAGGGAATGATATTTCCATTCCAAATGCTGCTTAATATTCTCCAGGAAGTCTTACATAGGTCACTGTTTTCATTAGTGTTTAAAATCGTTTCTTTTGATGCAGAAGAAGAAATATTTCTGGCACTGTAGCTCAACTGAACTGATAGCCCAGGGAAATACTGACTTTAAGCTGAAGGAGGGCAGGTTTGGATGGAATATTGGGCAGGAATTCTTCGCTGGGAGGGTGGGCAGGCCCTGGCACAGGTTGCCCAGAAAAGCTTTGGCTGCCCCATCCCTGAAGTGTCCCTGAAGTGGAAGATTCCCTGCCCATGGCAGGGGGTGGGACTGGATGGGCTTTTAAGGTCCCTTTCCAAACCAAACCATTTTGGAATTCTCTGATTTTATAAATTGAGGACATGATGAGTTTGATCCATCAATTTACCTGCTGGTGGAAGTGTCACCTTTCCCAACAATTGCTTTGAGAATTGCAGCAGAGGAAGGGAAAGGGGAACAGCTCCATTAGGAGAGGAGGGATGGATGTTCCACCAGGGTATATCATAGCTTTGAACTACAGAACTGGCATAAAGGGAATTCCTGTTGGCATCTCACTAGTACATTAATTTTACCTGTTTATTTCCATTTTTAACAGGAGAGGCAGGGCTGTGTGTTGCTCTGGGTGTAACTGCATCCCTGGATATTTTTTAGCAGGGAAGTGTTGGTGTCCACACATTGCCTGGAGATGCTTTTCCATGAGCAATGTTATGTCCAAACTTTCCAGCCCCCTGGAGCATACCAGTGGTCAAAGGAGCACACACTGTGTCTGTCCTTTGCAGAGCAGCAGTTCCTGTCCTCCCCCTGCATGTTTGCACTTCAAACAGACTGGTTTGCCTTCAGTGAGGGAATGGGCAGGAATAGTTACTCAGGTTTTACTGCTCTTTGTCCTGGGGACACATTTCTTTGGCCTTTTTTTTCCTTTTTTTTTTCCCTGCAAATTGCTGCCCTGGTCTTTTCCTAAACTTCCTAGGGATGCTTCTGTACTGGCATTTCCCCTCCTGCTTCAGCAGGGTTGTACTTTGAGACTAATTTGACAGAGGTCTCCAGGATTAATTCTGTTAAACTCTTTTTTCAGCCACCCTTTCCCAGAGCTCCATCCATGCAGGCACTCTGGGTTCTCCCCCTTTACTCTGTGAGCACCAGAAAACTGAAGCAAGCTGGTGGTACAGGCAGACTCCCAAAGAACTGGATGCTCTTCAGTGGACAAAAGAAATATTCATCTTTTGACCAAGTAGTGCCTCTCTGTGTGGTTTTTGCTGTCTCTGTTTCCTTTTTGTGGCTGGATTTTCTGGTGTGAGTTACAATCTCTTTTCTTGGAGCTGCTTGGTTGGTTGGTCCTTTCACTAGAGGATGTCCTTCCACTTCTTCCCACTGTCCAAACTTCCTCTAGCTTTGTAAGGCCCCTTCCCTTGGTATCTCTCACAGTCTGTTTTCTGAGCAACCATTTCTGTGCAACCTTTCTGTTCTTCTGGGGACAATCTCTTGCTGTGCAACCTTTTGTTGCATCAGATCTTGGCCACACTGGATCCATCCTGTGGACTTCACCTGTCTCCCTGCCTTGAATGCTTCACTGGGATGAGCTTTTCCAAGGTCTAATGTGCTTCTGTCACCCCTCATCCAGCTAATGTCTCTGTCTGCCTCTCCATCTTCAAACAGTCAATACTGCAATTTAGTGACCATAATCAGAGCTTTTACAGGCACAGACTTGGGTGCCTTCTTATTGAAACCAAATACAAAAAGATTAATTCAGCCAAGGAGACTTAATTGAAAGTGGTAATTTCCAATAGGGAACATGGTAATGGTAATTATTTTGGAGTGTGATCCTGTCCTGCTGGGACTCAGTTCCACTGGGTGGGTATCAGGTGATACCAGGTTTAACTGAAAGCATGGCTGTGGGCCAAGGGCTCTTAGGAGATATGGCTTCACTGGCTCATTCCAGAGGAGCTCCTCCATGGAGTATTAGATGTAGGTTTAGATTAGATATTAAGCAAGATTCCTTCCTGGAAAGGGTGGTCAGGGATGGCACAGGGATGTTAAAAACACATGTGGATGTGGCACTTGGAGACATGGTCAGTGGTGGCCTTGGAAGTGCTGGGTTAAGGGTTGGATTGAGGGTCTTAAAGGTCTTTTCCAACCCAAGCCATTCCATGAGTCTGATTCTCTCCCTGCTGTCCCTGCAGCCACTGCCACCCCCTCCTACAGCGAGGGGACAGTCCCCACCCGTGTGTGACATGTGTCCCTCTCCTTCCACCAGCACTCCTGCTGCCTCTCTGCTTGGAGGTGACTCTGATAACACCCCTTGCCAAGTTCCATTTGTCATGTTTGGGCATGTTGTAGAAGGACAAACCACATCACCCAGCCAGAGAGGGATTCTGGTGCTTCCTGAGCAGCAGGATTGATGTCTTAGCAGAGGCTGGTGCTGTGCAGAAGCTGCACTTGCCCTCCCTGAGCTTCTCACCACATGTTTTCCTTGCTCCTGCCCCTGCTTCTCCCACAGATCAACCCTCTCTCCTATGGTGCTGTGGTACAGACCTACAGGCTGCCCACCTACAGCTGCTACCCCAAGGACTCCTGGGCATCTCTGTGCAAGAAGCTGTTCCTTGGAGAGCTGATCTACCCTTGGAAGCACAAAGGAGAGAAGCAGGACTAAAGACACTGAAAGAGCTTTGAGAACTTGGCCAGAAAAACACACTGAATCCTAATGCTTTGGGACCAAAGGCTCCTCAGAGCCAGCAACTGCTTCATCCCTTTAAATAGATTTTGGTAACATGAGAGGGGCTGGATTTTTAAAGGCAAGTATTTTTAAACATTATTTTTTCAACTTTCCTCTTCCCCTGCACTGTGTTTGTGTAATATGCTAATGATTATTTTGGAAGCAAAAGGTTAAACCTGCCAGTGCCTCCTGAAACCAGCACTCAGTGTCATCGAGGAAGCAGCTCCCAGATGGTTTGGGGATGAATTTCTCCTTCCACATTGGCTCACAGGGCCATATTAAAGCAGCCCCTGAGGTGGTTCAGAGCTACAATGCTGAGGTGCATGAGGCCTAAGGGTGTTTTAGACATTTTATGATTCAGCCTTCAAGCTGATCAAACACAAGGTGGAGGATTGGCTCCTAAAGTCACACACTGAGAGCTGAATTCAGGTTGTCTGGGTTCAGAGGGTATTTATTCTTTTCCCTTTGGGAGGGTTTGGATTCACTGCCCCTGCAGCACCAGAGGGGGTGTTCAGCACAGGAACAGGGTGCTTGTGTGGTCTCATCTACCTTGTTTTCCAAAGCAAACAGTGTTTTGTGGGGAGCTGAGCTCTGGGCTGGCACTGGAGCTGAGCACAGAGCCCACAGCCTCAGGCTGACCCAGAGATGAGCTCAGTTGGTTAAAACTTGGTGCTAATAAAGCCAAGGTCGTGGGTTCAATCCCTGTATGGGCCATTCACTTAAGAATTGGACACTGTGATCCTTGTGGGTCCCTTCCAGCTCAGAATATTCTGAGATTCTGTGACTTCTCAGGTGTGTGTGCCAGGAGCTCTGCCAAGGTCCAGGGCTCTCCAGTCTCAGTGTGAGGTCACCCAGCTCTGCTGAGTCCAGCTCTGGCCAGGGCTCTGCTGGGGATGCTCAGCCCAGCTCCTTGCCCAGCCCAGCCAGCTCAGGGCAGCCTGTGCTGCACCCCCTAACAGGATCAGTTCTTCCCTGTTTTCCAGGGCCCCAGTGAGACTCTCATCAAGGGATCATTTTGCACTTCTTGATAGTCAAGGAGCTTTTCAAGTTTTCTCAGCTATGAGACATTTGAAGCCACTTTTTTCCCTGAAAATACAGGGCCGTGGTCTAGTGGAAGGTGTCCCTGCACATTGTAGGGGGTGGAATGAGATGAGCTTTAAGGTCCCTTCCAATCCAAAACATTCTGTGATTCCATAATTTCTCTTCATGGAGTTTCCTGCTTTGAATACATCACAGTGTAGCAGTGCTTGCCTTTTTGTGTCCTGGTCTCATTTTGGTGTGTTTCCTATTCCCTGTCTTGGGAAGAGTGTCTGTGCACAGGAGGGTTGTGTCCCACTGGGTTCTCTGTGGTTGTGTAGCCATTTACACACACTCCTTACCCAAAATGTGCTTCCTCCAGCTCTGCTGGCTCCTCTGCTCCAGCTCCAACAAGGGTCCAGTGTCCCTGTACCCTGCTTTGGCCACCCAAAGGGACTGTGTTAACTGGCAGGGGAGGGCTGTGCTGGATCTGCCCCCTTTTCCTCGGACTGTCACAGGAGCCAGGGCTGGAGGAGCAGGAGGATGTGCTGTGGCTGCAGCACCCAGCCCTTCTCTGGAGGGCTGCCTGTGTATCCCAGTGGGAGTTCTGGACGCAAGGCAAGGTGCCCTGGGCTTTGGGAGCCTTCAGTCAGCACTGCCAGGGGCAGGATGAGAGTTTCCTACCCCAGCCCTGGGTCTCGTCTCCTGTGCTGGAGGCTGTCACAGAAGAGAAGGGTTGTGGCCCCATGGCTTTAAGATGTCCCTGGCCAGATATATTTGGGGTTTCTGGAGCTGCTAATAAGCCCCTTATGGTGCAGCCACTGCCTCTCCAGTCACAGCCTAATCAGGAGAAAGGGAAGCTCTGCAGGCAGGTGCTTGGTCCAGACATTCCTTTGCAGACAAAGCTCCAAGATCTTCAAGGTTTCTTAGGGACATTGTGAGGCAGGACTACATGGACACTGCTGCAGAAGGATGTCCTGTTACCTTATCCTGGGAAGAAGGGCACATCACTGAAGAAAGCAAGCATGGCAGAAGCTCCCCATCTCCGTCTGCCCTGGGTGGGACATCCCTGCCTGCAGGAGCTGGAGAGATCCTGTTACTTCTTGATGGTCCATGCTGAAAACTCCTGTACAAATACAGCACCTTCTTCTCTTGGACTGTCACTGCCCAGGTATTTTTCTGCACTCCAGGTGGCAATAACTCCAGGCTGTGATGTATCTAGTGGATGAATGGTCTGAAGAACATGTATCACTCAGCTGGAGTCAGTCATGGAGCCCCCTCCTCACCTGGTTCTCAGCAGAGCAGATTTATATGTTGCCTCCATCTCATCTTTCCACTGTTGCTACTAAATTATGCCCCCTGGTTCCTCCCACGCCTGCTCAGTTCAGTTCACTGACTGCTGTGAGAAACTTTGTTATTTTTGATCTTGTGAAAATAATGTTCCTAATATCCTGGCTTCTAAAGTCTTTCTGTGGGACCAGGCAGTTTATGATGGTCTTAATCATGGCTGTCCTTTGGGATCAAGTGACCTGAAAGCCCCAGAGACAGCACAGAGCTATGAAAGCCAGCAAAAGTGACCTTCCTGTTGGGAACCTGCCAGATGTAGTTGATGTTCCAGTGTTGGATTTGTTTACTGAAGGCTGATACTGACTCTGGGGATGGGGAAATACCAAACTGAGAAAAAGCTCCTCCTCAGACCTGAGATCCTGAATCTTCTGAGACACGGAGAACCCTGAGCAGCCTGGCTGGGCAGTGGCAGCTCCTTGGGGGTGCAGTTCTCCTGTGTCACCCAGAACTGGTGCCCCAGCTGTCCCACTGCTCCTCACGCTGGGTGTTCTTGCCTGTGGTGGTATCTGAGCATCTGAGTTCCTTCTGCTGGATGTTTGCCATGTCTCTCCTCTTCCTTTCCAGTCCCTGCTGTGGAACAGTCTTCCCCCACCCTTTTCCGACTCTGTGCAGAGACATTACAACAACTCAGCACACATCCTGCTCAGGAACACTTGACCTTATGTCATCTCTCTAATTAGAAGTTGGGATCCGCATCATCTGCCACAGCAGCACAGACTGGCCCAGCACTGGCATTTCCTCAGGGAAGAGGCTGCTGGTGAGGTTCTGGCTCTGATTTATCCTCAGATCCATATTATCCATGTCAGCCCTTGGATGAGAAGTAGTTAAAGGTTTCAGATCTCCCATTCCTACCCCACACCCCTTAGAGCAGGCACAAGGAGGCCTTGCCAACCATCAGTCAAAGACTCTAATCTTGCAGACTTTTTTTAATACTGCATTTCCTCATTATTATTTCTCCTACCTTATGGTTCCCAGTGCTGGCACAACCCCCTCTTTATTTAGGCAGGGGGTCTGTGAGGGAAAAATGTGATTCATTGTGTGCAAAACTCCATCCTAGATAGAATTTCTGCCTTGGAGAAATGCTTTCCTTTCCTCACCAGCACAGCATGTGACGATGCTGAAAGGAAACCTCAGTAATTACCCTGCTCTGAAGGCTCTGCTTATGGGTTTGGGAGTTTTCCCTGGTGCTGCAGCTGTGCTGTTCAGGCCCACACCAGGGGGGTTGCTCGTGTGGATAACCCATGTGTTGACTCACTCTCAGGAGTGTAAGGCAGAAAAATCTCCTGCATTGTCATCCATGAGACAACGAGCTGCTTTCCTTCTGCCCCGTGCTGCCTCATCCTGCTGCCCCAACACCACCTTCTTGCTTAACTCAAGCCCTCAGGGATTTACTCTTTGTGCTTAGGCCGGCTGGGTACACCAACCACTGGTGGAGGTTGGAAGGGGCCTTGGAATCACCTGGTCCAGTCCCTCTGCTCATGCAGGGCCTCCCAAAGCTGGTTGCCCTGACCATGTCCACATGGCCTTGGGATATCTCCAAGGGTGGCGACTCCACCACCTCCCTGGACAGCCTGTGCAGTGCTTGGTCACCCTCACAGTGAAAAAGCATTACAGTTTGGTGTGTTTAAATTCATGCCCATTGCCTTTTGTCCTGTTGTGCCAAGCTTGGAGACACCGTAACTCAGATCTCTTCAGTGACTGTGAACATTTGCAGTCCTGTGTTGTCTCTGTTCCTCTTCCCCCTATTCAGGGACTGTCCAGCAGCCCCTTTGCCTTTTGGAGGGTGTCTAAGCCCTCTGTTTTTGGGGTGCCTGCATTGACTCACATACCTGACCTGCTCCTCAACAGCTGCCCTGGACCTGAGAGCACTTGCTCTGCTGGGTACAGAGGGGGAGCTCCAGGGGCTGGGGAGCAGCACCCCAACCTGGCAGTGTCCAGGTCTGCCAGAGGCAGGGAACAGCCTCTGTGTGGAGCCCTGAGGCTCTGCAGGGTGAGTGTGCTGTGAACACAGATGGGATGGCTCTGGATGGGTCCTGGATGACAGCAGGTCGTGGGGCTTTCCAGCTGGATCAGGAGCATTTGGGTGCAGGATAAACACATTCAGAGCAATCCAAACCTCACATGGGAGCAGATTCATGTTCCTGGATGAGAACAGTGTGCCCAGCACCTTTGCATCTGGCTCACTCTTTTCCATTAGCTGTTGCTGCAAGGGTCTTTTGCCTTTGACTGCCAGCTGGCAGCCTCACCTCCAGTTCTTCTCCACGCCCAAGCCTCAAACCAGGAATGCTCAAACTCCCCATTTACTGTCTCAGCAAGTCACACACCAGGAGGATACCTGTGCTGGTGGATGCTGGAGGTGACAGGACATATTCCCTGCATTCCCAGGCAGGTTGGGGCCGGGAGCAGGGGAGGTGCTGGCTGTGCTGCTCGGGGGAGCTCTGTGCTCACTCAGGGCAGGGAGAGGCAGCAGCACCTCTCCCATCCACTGATTTAACATCTGGCACTGGGGAAATTCGTGAGAACTTCACACCTCTTGTAATCAATCCTCCTCCTTACAGTGTTTTCTGGTTTAAAGTGTTATGAAAGAGCACTGAATCACTGACAGTTTCATTAGAAGTGTGTGTTTGTGAGTGAAGTTTGACGAGGAAGTTTGATAACTGGTTAAAAACCACTGGTACATTTTCTCCTTCACTCACGTGGACTACCAGGCATTGAGCAGCAGCAACACACCGTTTGCTTTAAATGTCACCACTAACCCCAGCTGAAGGTGACTTCCTTCCCACCACAGCCCTGATGTGAAATGCAGCCTGGTGATGTGAAACACAGACTGGTCCAGTGCACCAGTCCAGGAACAAGCCCTGGCTTTAGGCTCATCACAGTTCTGTTTCTTCAGGCAGAAGTCTTGGGCAGAGCAATGGCAATGCCAGCAGGGCAGTGGCAATGCCAGCAGTGCCAGTGGCAGCAGGTCCCTACACAGCTGGGACCAGGGATGTTCTGCACATACCAAGTTACAGGTGCTTGTTTAGGGATGGAGAGCTTTGTTCTGCTGACAGGTCTGGAGTTTTTCGGTTAGTTAAACCTTTTAATCAGAAC
This sequence comes from Campylorhamphus procurvoides, assembly GCA_013396655.1. NCBI lineage: Eukaryota > Metazoa > Chordata > Aves > Passeriformes > Dendrocolaptidae > Campylorhamphus > Campylorhamphus procurvoides. Next base: position 249,629 of record WBMV01004774.1, on the reverse strand, counting down.
TTAAATAAGTTTTGATTACACTAATCAAGATGTTGGGAGAAAATTCAAGCTCTTCCCTCCTGTTTAACGTACTGCTGAGCACCACATGGCTGCCACAGCACAGGGACAGGCAGGGAGGCTGTTTATTGAGGCAGGCAGCTCATGCCCATCCTGAGGTCTGGCTGGGCAGTTCCTCGACCTCAGCTCTCACAGAGGGGTTTCACCACTGGTCCAGCTCTAATTGTACCAAGGGCAGGCTGTGCAGCCCATGGAAGGAGGAGCCCTGACCAGCTGATGCCACCTCAGGCCTGGGACATGGTTGAGGTGATGCTCCTCCAGCTCTGGGTTTTCCTACAATTCAGTGAGGGGTTCCTTGGTGTCCCCTGAGCCTGTTCATGTGGTGCTGTTTAGTGTGAGGGACAGGATGGGGAGAGCAAACCTTTGCAGCACTGCAAAGTCCGAGCAGCTGGGCTAGGAATGATGGGTGCCTTGTGACCACTCCTCTCCTCACTCCAGAGCAGTCACTCCCTCAAACTCCATTCCTTTCCCCTTTCTTCCAGCTGAATGCACAACAATGGCAGAGTCCCCACACTGCAGCAAGCCCCTGCCAGGATCCTCTGCCAGGATCACTCCTCTAGCTCTGCCTCACCACCTCTTGCCAGGATTCCCATTGGTCTGGACTCCAGTTTGGTTTCCACCATCTCACCAAAGAGGTGAGAAATCCCTTGAGTGAGCCATAAACAGGGTCTTTTGCAGTGGTAGGACTGAGAACCAGAGACTGAGAAAAGAGAAATAAAATAGAGGAGACTCTTGCCCATCCTCCTCCAGTCCACTTCCACCACTTTGGATCCAATGGACCAGAAATGAGAGGAGTGGCTTTTCTCTCTTCCTGGGGAATCCAGATGTGCACAGGTCTCCCCTCTCTGCTTCCCCTGCTCCACCATCCAGGCTGTGCCCTGGGGTGAGTTTCTCTGCAGCCTTCACCCTCCAAGCCCCTGCTCCCTGGGGATCACCATCAGCAGCTGGGAGTGGCAGAGGCTCCAGCAGGACATCTGCTATTTCGATTTGCTTTATCTGCTCTTTCCTTTTGCTTTATCTGCTATTTTGTTTTGCTCTATCTGCTATTTCATTTTGCCTTAGCAGTGGCTGTGGGAGCTGGGCTGTTTGGGAGGTGGGTGGGGGGATGCAGGGAGTGTGTTTGGCCCCTGCCACGTGCAGGAGCCAAGCTCAGCAGTGCTGAATGTGAGGATCCCCTCCCCTTGTGGGGATACAGACCCCTCACCAAAACAGCACCCCCGGAGGAGTTCACTCCACGTGGCTCCAAGGCAGCAAATGAGCTCAGGCTGTGGGAGAGGAGGGGGAGCCAGGCTGGGACCACCAAAGGGGCAGCAGCTCCCACCCAAGAGCTCTGCCGTCTCACCCTGTGGGCAGAGGGAGAGGCTCTGGAGCGAGTCCAGAGGAGACCACCGAGATGCTCCAGAGCCCCTCTGCTCTGGAGCCAGGCTGGGAGAGCTGGGGGGGTTCACCTGGAGAAGAGAAGGCTCCAGGGAGACCTGAGAGCCCCTTCCAGTGCCTAAAGGGGCTCCAGGAGAGCTGGAGAGGGACTTGGGACAAGGGATGGAGGGACAGGACAAGGGGAAATGGCTTCCCACTGCCAGAGGGCAGGGTTAGATGGGATATTGGGAAGGAATTCCTGGCTGGGAGGGGGGGCAGGCCCTGGCGCCGGTTGCCCAGAGAAGCTGTGGCTGCCTCATCCCTGGAAGAGTCCAAGGCCAGGTTGGACAGGGCTTGGAGCAACCTGGTCTAGTGGAAGGTGTCCCTGCCCATGGCAGGGGGGGGAACTGGATGATCTTTAAGGTCCCTTCCAACCCAAACCATTCCATGATTCTATGACGTGCTTTCCACAGGCTGGGTGGGTTCATCATCCCCCATACACAGCACAGCACCTGAGGGGCAGGGATGGAGCACAGGAAGGGGCCCTTGTCCCCAGAGCCACAGGGCACTGGGGTCCTGCCATCCCATGGGGTGCTCAGATGGGCATCCTGGTGCCCAGGGCTGTGCCTCAGCCAGCTGAGGGCTGATGGATTCATCACTGCCCAGTCCCTGGCACTGCACCATTCCAGTCCATCCCCACCGAGGGTGGGATGTGCCCTTGGCTGCCCGGCCAACGTGGAAGAGCCCTTTGGACTTTGCCAGCTGCCGTTTGCCTGCCCTCAACCCACCCCACTCCAGCCCATTTTACAGATTGCCCTTTGCCAGCCCCACTTTTGGGATCTTTTCCTGAGGAGTCACTGCTGGGGGGCATCCAGAACACACTGCTGTCCTGGCCTGCTGGTCACCAGCAGAACAATCCCTGAGGGAGAAAAGGGATCCAGCCCTGCAGGAAAAGACAGGTTTGGGCAGCAATTAATATTTTATAAAAGCAAGAAGTCTCAGTGCTGCTGTAACCTGAGGAGCAAGGCCAGGATGCAGAGCAGGAGGGGGGGGAGGAGGAGGGTGCCCACCCTACACCTGGGTGCCACCATAAGTGGATGTCACCTGGACCACCCACACCCACCAGGCTGGCCCCCTATCCTGTGTCCTGGGACCCCCCAGCTGCACGCCCACCCACCTGGGAGCCCACCAACCACGAGTGCTCCCCTTCCTGTATCCCCACCCCACATCTGGGTGCCCATAACACCTGGGGAACACCTGTATGGCCCCCGACCGCATAGCCCCCACACCTGGACAACACCTGGGTGCCCCCACTCACCTGGATTCCCCCTACACACACCTGTATTCCCCACACACACACCTGGATTCCCCCA
>WBMV01004774.1:201611-246385 GCA_013396655.1 Campylorhamphus procurvoides | reverse complement strand
AGCCCAGGCCGGCGGGCGGAGGATGCGGGCCGGGCCGCCCCGCCGATGAGAGGCAGGATGGGCACCCAGGGCAGCCCCGTGAAGAGCTACGATTACCTGCTCAAGTTCCTGCTCGTGGGCGACAGCGACGTGGGCAAGGGCGAGATCCTGGAGAGCCTGCAGGACGGCGCCTCCGAGTCCCCGTACGCCTACAGCAACGGTACGGGGGAGCGGGGGGCCCGGCCGTGCCAGCGACCCCATGGTGTCACCCCATGGTGTCACCCCATCTCTGCCTTCCCATCGCTGCTTNGTGTCACCCCATCTCTGCCTCCCCATCGCTCCCACCCTACGGTGTCACCCCATCGCTGCCACCCCATGGTGTCACCCCTCGGTGTCACCCCATCGCTGCCTTCCCTCGGTGTCACCCCATCGCTGCCACCCCCTCCCCCGGGGCCGTGCCCCAGCGCCGGGCAGGCAGACAGGCGGGGAGGGGTTGTTTTGCTTTTTCCTTTGTTTTTTCCTTGGCTTGTTTTTTTTCCCCTTCTCGCGCGCGTGGCAGGCGGCTGGGAGGCCTCGTCAGCTCCTTACGGTGCCCCAAATCTGGAGGAGAATGTGGGCAGAGGGGCCGGTGAGTGATGTAATGGCTGGATGCGCGGCCGGACCCTTCGCACGGGGAGCGCTGCCCGCTCCCACCGGCCCCGAGCCGCTCCCAGCGAGGCAGGGCTGTAACAAAAGAACAGGAGCGGGATTCCGTGCCCGGAGCCGCCGGGGCTCGGTGGCGGTGCCGGGAGCGGCAGCGTTGGCCGATCCGCCTCCTGCCAGCGTCGAGGCTCCTAATGGAGCCCATGGCAGACCATTAACTACGGTGTCACAAGACCGTAATTAAGAGCCAAGGAGTGGCGCGGCGCGGTTTCCTGCGGTCCCAGTGGGGCACGGGTCCTGCCGTGGCGTTCAATCTGTCATCCTTCCCCCCCTCCGTGCACAGTGACCTCCCCAAGGGCTCGGCCCCTGCACCATCGCCGAGCCCGGGGCAGGAGCAGGTGGTGCTGGGTTTTCCCTGGCAGCAGGAATCCGAGGGAATGGGGAGCTCCTTGATGCTCCACACTGGCGGAATTCGGAGCTGGTCCTTTGAGCCACCACCGGCTCCCCAGGAGCTGTTGCAAATATGCACCTGCTCCCCAGGGATGTACAGGGAGCTGGTGACTCAGGATTCAGGCTGCCTGTGAAATGGGAGCAGCAGTTCTGAAAGGAGAGGGCTGTGGGATTGTTCATCTCCTCTGGTGTCTTCCTGGGCTGGTGTGGTTTGCCTTTGAGGAGGTGCTGGGAGCTTTAGAGCTTCCCTGAAGAGAGTTTGTGTCTGTGGAGAAGCTGCCTCAGCTGGGAGCTGTGGAGCTGCTCCGTGGGGTTGGGTTTTGCTCAGCAGAGTGTAACGGGGTGGATGTTTGAAGTGAAATGTCACAGTTGGAATTGTCTCCTCATCGAAACGGGTTCGAAGCAGGCAGGGCAGGAGTAAGGAGTAAAGTGAGTGTGTGGTGTGGATACACACACCCCAAAGAACAGGGATTGTTGCTGTGGCTGTGAAAGCTTTGTCTTGGAATCTTCTGTTTTATAACAACTAAATACCATCATCTTGTTGCTGGTAAAAGAAATCTCAGTGATCTAATATTTTCAGAACCTTCCCTTGTCCTCCGTGGGCAATTGAGCCCATTCCTAATTAGAGAATTGGGTCACATGCTGTTGTTTCACAGTAATATATGCTCTGATAGTCTCTGCCTCTGTTGCTCCCGGGAAGCGACGCACCTTTAGGATAATCAGCTGGAGTGGCTTTGATATCCGAGTGGATTTGATGTGCTGATGCTGCTGACAAGCCCTGGCAATGGAACTCCCCGTGTCTCTGGCACAGCTGGGATGTGCTGACAGGGCACGCTGCTCCTCTGCCCTGACAGACACCATGCCTGAGCCAAGGCTCTGGGATTTTGGGAACAGGTTGTGCCTGGCCTCCTCTTTGACACGTGCCTAATGCTGCCCCAGAACTGCAGCACTTTAATGTTGCATGGAGGCTCTGTTTGTAAATCTGTCCTCTTCCTCATCCCTTCCCAGAGCCCACATCCCAATTTAAAATGAGTGTTGTATCGTGTGCTGCTTGTTTGGTCAGTCCAGAACGCACAGTTTGCTGGTGCTGGTGTGAAAGGGAGTGTGCTTTGGGCTGCTCTTGTGGAGCTCAGGTCCCTGACCTCACAGGGAGAGCCCTTGTGCCCCTCTGTCTGGTTGGGGTCTGCCTGCTTTTACTCTGCTGTGTGGAAACAGTTGTAACCAGCCAGTTTTTTTGGGATGCAGTGTGAAATGGATTGTCTTTCCAGCTCTGAGAAGGCCCACCCTTAGAAGTGAAGCTCTAAATGCAGCTCTGTATTTTTGCTGCTCTTACTCAGCCTCTAGAAAAGGGATTGAGGGATTCCTCTCTTCTCTGTGGTCATCTGGCCATTGGATCAGCACACAACTGAGAGATGAAAAAGCCTTTTTTGATGGTCTTTTGAGGGCTGTACACAGATTCTGCCTGCCTGTGTCTCATATCAAGTAGGAACTGTTGTCTGTCTTAAAAGCATAAGTGCTTCTGTCCATCCTTTTCCAGGATCCCTGAGCAGAAGGGTCACTTTTCAGCACAGCCTCAGAGCTTGGCACCTTGTTCTAAATTTGGCACATCTTAAATTAGCCCCTGCAGTTCCTGTGGTGCATAGCAAGGCCTCAGCAATGTCCTTTCTTTAAATTGCTGGGAAAATAAACCTGCTCCGTGGGAGCAGAGGTGGTTGTTACTCCCTATTGCAGGAAGAGTGAGCAATGCCCTGACGATGCACTGAGCTCTGAGGGCACTGGGTACAAAACTTCTAGTGACAGGAAAATGGCATTTTGAGGAGGAATGTGAGGTCCAGTTGTCACCTGTGCGTTTCTTACTGTGTTTATGCTGTAGCCATGGTGTGTATCAGTCTCCAGGAGCATCAGCCAAGCGTTCCCTGTGAATAGCAGGGAGTGTTGTTTGTGTCCTGTGGCTGGATAGTGTAACTGAGTCGGACTTACCTTTTGCTACTTCCTGACCATCCACTAAAGACCCTGAATTAATCCTTCCTACCAGTGTTTTGGCAGGGAGAATGCTCTTCTGGGCTTCCAGTGTTGTCTTCCTTCCCAGCTTCCACCCCTCCTCAAATCTGTAGCTGTGGAGGCAGGATGTCATTCTTGGAGCCTCGCTGCTGCTCTGGACAGCTGGAGGACCTCACCTTGGAACCAAAAATCCTGATTTTGCCTCTGCTCTCAGTACAGACTCCTTCTCCCCACGTTCAGGAAGGGGCTGCTCTGGCCCCTGTGCTGTGAGCCACGATGTTACACTGGACCTGGAGTGAAAGTCTGTGCCTTACTCATGACTATGAGCCCACCACACAGATCACTTTTGACTTTGGTGGTTAAATGGCTCACTTGGGGTCTGTCCTCATCCTTCCCCAAGTTATGAAGCAGGACAGAAGTGTCTGTGGTTGCAGAGTGATTTTGGACATGAAATGTGGTGGAGCTGCACGTGAAAGCAGAGGCAGCCTGTGTGCCCTGCACGAGGGGGACTGGGGTGCTGCTCACCTGGAGAACCCGTGGCTTTTTGTCACCACTGTGTCACACATCCACTCTTGAGTACCTGGCTGTCCATGTGCTGAAATGACCTTGCCCAGCTGGTTTGTTGGCTTGCTGGAGCAGCCCCAGATGAGTCAGGGCAGGACTCGGTGCAGCCCCGAGTGCCATCGCTGTGGGTGCTCCAGGAACAGGCTGGGCTGGGCTCAGCACGCAGCTGTGAGAGGATGTGCTCCCTCCTTACCTGAGGGAGGGCCTCTTCTGTGGCCTCCTTCCCCCTCACCTGCTGCTGTTCCCACAGGAAAGGAGAAACTTGTGTTAGGGAGAGAGTAGAGCATGTTTGGGAGCAGATGGTTTGGACTGGAAGGGGGGTGGATTTTTATTTTTATTTTTCCCTGTCCTCCGCTTGTATTGAGAAAGTGATGAGAATGCAGCCAGTGTCCTCACTCTGATCTCCTTGCAAAGAGCATGTGAAAGCTGCAATGAGAGCCCTGCTCTGCACAGGGCTGGTGCTGAGACCAGCCTTAATCCACTGAGGCCCAGTGCCATCTTTCAATCCATCCCTTGGCTGGGTTTAGGGCCTTTATTTGAACACCATCCTTAGATGCTGTGGTACCCTACTGCATTCCAAGACCCAAGGAAATGTTAGGGAAAAGGTAACTGAAGTGCTCAATGCAATAGCTGCAAACTGGTTTTGTGGTTCAGATCCTTCCCAAGAGCTCTTCCCCCCATAGGAGAAGTTCAGGAATCCTGGGCAGGGCTTGTGAGCACACCATGGCTGAGGTTCCATGCCAGGAGCAAGGGCTAGGGCAGTGCAGCTTTGTGCCCTTTGCCTGGCTGGGAGGAAGGGGAGAGGCAGCTGAAGACACTGCCCAGCCCTCAGGGGTGCTCAGTCCCCTCCAGCCCTGCTGTTTGCCCAGGGACTGCTGTTAATTACCAGGTTGTTTATTTGAGTGACCCACATCTTTGGATGTCTTTTCCCTCGGGCTGTTTGTGTGCAGCTGTCTAAATCTGGAGGTCCCTAAGCTGTCCCTTTCAAATCTCTACAGCCATTCCTCTCTCAGTATGTCCTGTGACCTCTCAAGCATCAATGTGCACCCAGAAACTCCCCCTGTAAACTCTGCTTTGCTTTGTCACAGTCTCTCAGTTAGTTCCATGCCAGTCAGGAGATCACCTGTCCCAGAATTGTGTGTGCAGGGATGGAGGGTAGAGGGTTCCCTTTTCCTCAGTGCCATGGCAGGAGGGCATGCACAGGGATGCTGCCCAGTGCTTCTGCTCCTTGCCTCTTGAGTTTCCAAGACTGACCAGGGAGATGGTCTCTTGCATCACTTCCACCACCTCTCTTTGCTGCTGTGTTTGGCTGGAGGCCCTGCCACTCTGGTTGGCTTTTTCCAAACCTCAACAAAGGTTAGCTTGAACTTGTGTAAGGCCAGGACTTCCCTCAGTACCTGACTGCAGCTCCCTGAGCACACAGGGATTGCTGGGTGTCCCTGTGTGCAGTGAAGCCTCATCAATGTGGTGACACCTACAGGTGTTGAGCCCAGGCTTCAGATGGGAGCTGAGTGCTCTTCCTGGTGCTGCTGCACCGTGCCAGGGCTCTTTGGCATCAGCAGGGAGAGAAGCATCGATCCTGCTGCTGCTTTGCTGCCTCTCCTCCTCACCTGGCTGTGTCCCACCAGGGGTGTCCTGCTGTCCCTGTTGGTGGTAGACACGAGCTGGCTGGGCTGACCCCCTGCTTCAGCTGCTGCACTCCAGTGGAAACTGCTGTTTGTGTTCTGGCATGACTGTATGCTTTGGAATAGTGTTTGGAATAATGTTTGAGTTTGATGGGAGGAGGATTCAGGCAAAGTGTTCCAAGTGCAGTGCTGCCATCACGTTCCCGGAGTGGCAGTGGGAATGTTTCAGCTGGACCATGCTGGTCATGCTGCTGGAAACCTCTTTTGATGACTTGCAGAGTGGAGAGTGGTTGTTGCAGCAGCAATTCGTATGTCTGCCAGCACTTGCATCAGTGTCCTTCAGGGCTGTTCACTTCCCTGCTGTCAGGGATGCAGAGCTGATCTCATCAGAGCAGCCAAACTCAGGAACAGCTCCAGCATCTCTTATTTCTCCATTGTTTACTACAGAACCTTTGTGTGAAAAATAACTCCAAACATGCTGTGCTGAACCTCCAGCTCTGCTTAATGTGGCACTAACCAGCTGTACTTAAACAAACCGAAACAAAGCCAACAAACAAAAAAATTCCCCATCAAACCAAAAACCAACCCCCCAACTGAGTGCCTGGCAGGTTTTGGTGTCTCTCAAGTCAGGATTAGGGAGGCAGTGCAGCGTAGGCTGTTGTGTGTGCAGAACTTTTGAGGAGGGTTGTGGTTTTGTTGGGGTTTTATAAAGCTGGGGGCTTACTCTGCAAAGTCCTGGGTTGTGTTGGGCAGTTTTCACCACGCCTAATCCCTCTATAAAAGCTTTGCTTTTATGGCTGTTAACGTGTTCCTGAGCTGTGAGTGCACAAGGGTGATGTGGGCCAAGCAGCACAAAGCTGAAATGGGTGGAACGTTCTTTTAATAACTGGGATTAAAAATTTCTCTGGTTTTTGTTTGTAAAAAGCAAGCAGGTTTTGCTCTCTCCAGATCCCACAATGGCAATTTCCACCTCTCTTGGTGGGGGGTGGGTTTGGTTGGTTGTTTTGGTGTATAAGCTGCATAGGAAAGCCCATGGAAAATGTCTCCTCCTCCTTCAGCTTTTGTTTCCAGCTGTTCCCTGGCATGTTTTCCTCCCTCTCCCGGAACAGCAAAGCATCTTTCCATTGCACTTGAGAACAGCTTCACTCTGAGCTGAGGTTTTATAACGTTGATGTTTAACATCTCGTTCTGTTTCCATTTGCCCCTCACCGTGCCCTGGCAGCCCCAGCTCGGCTCAAAGCACTCCAGGAGCATTCTGTCACTGGTTCCTGTGGGATTGCAGGCACGGCAGGAGGAAGGAAGCTCTGATGTGAAAACCCTCGGCTCTGTTTTGCCAAAGGCTTTGCTGGGAGATGGGACTCACCTGAAAGAAATTCCCTGGGGCACAGAGGGTAATGGCCCAGGGTTCTCCATCAAAGAGGTCTGTTTGCTTCTGCAAAAGTTGTAGTAATAGTAAGGTTGCAACATCAGCTCAGACATTGTTTCTTCCTATAGGGGTTCTGTTTGCTGAGAGCATTTTACGTAGCCACAGCTTTTTAGATTTTCTTCCTCTTTTTTACCTCATCTTTGTCTCGTTTCCACCACCCCATTCTAGACAATATTAAATCATTGTAACACTTTCACACCTGATCTCATATAAATATAACCCTGAAGTGCTTGCTGTCCTCTCTATCCTGTGTGGTATCAGGCATTGAATTTGGACAAAAATCCTCATGCAACTCAAAAATTTCTGCTGTTTAAACAAAATTTTTGCTGTTTAAACCATCAGTGGACAAGGAGAAGGGCAGAAAGGATACACTGAAAGGCTGTGCTTAACTGGCAATTTAATAGAAGGTTCTGTGCATCTCTGGGATAGTCTCATTTTAAAGAAAACACAGATTCTTTTTTTAATTTCTTTTTTAGGGACATCTTTTCAACTTGTTTCCAGCCCAACTTCTGCATGCTCTGGCCCATCTGGGGGTTTTATTGTGACACTTCCCTCTCTGTGCCAGGTGATTGCTCCTGCTCACCCCCAGTCCTGTACACAGAAATACTCTTGTCTTGCTTCCCTCAGTTACCAGCTGAAACAGCACCAGGCTGGAGCCCCCTTTGCAAGTGATTCTGGAGGCCAGGTGGACTGGAGATGTGATTAGATGAAAAAAACCCAATCAAACAATGAACAAGCAAAGAAAACCCAACAAAAAACCCAGTATTTTCCCCATTGTTTACTTAATCTTAAATCCTCTCTTGTCCCAAGAGTTGTTATTTTTCTTATGTTGTGAAAATACCTGAGTAACCTGATGGTCAAATCTGCTCAGGAAACTGCAGGATGTGAAACACAAGGACGTGAAACTCTGCAGGGGAAGATCTCACCTGAGAGCCTTCCTTGTGCTGCTCACCGTGCCAGCAAACATGTTTGCTGTGGAATACCTCTGTAGGTTGAGACATGCTTGTGCTCTTGCAGGTGTCATCTGTATTACAGGGCTGAAATTCAATACTTTTCTCTGTTTTAAAAATGCCAAGCACTGGCTTTTTCCTTTGTTGGGCTCCAGAGAGGCTGCCGGGGTAGCTGGAGTGAGATCTTCATCCTGTAGGTCAGGAGAGTTTCCAGTTTGGTTTTGAGAACAGGATTTCAGGCAGGGGAGAGCTCTGTGAGGCAGAGCAGGTGTTTAAGGGGTGCTCTGGCAGCAGGGCCAGCCCATCCTTTAGGGACAAGGAGGGAGCACTGAGCACCCCAGCCATGCCGTGAGTCAGGTCCCTGGAGATCAGTTGTCACTGGAAATGTGGAAATGTGAAGCCAATGTTTGCAGCCCCTTCCCAGCTTGGGGCTGGTGCTCAGGGCAGCACCACCAAACCCAGGAGCCAGTGAAATTCCTGGTGAGTGATGTCTCATCACACAGAGAGCTTTTATGGAGCTCTGGAAGTGCCCGTGCTCAGCAGGCATGTGGTGCTTTAACCCATCTACACCCAGCTGAAGGGCTGCAGCTTTTTCTGGGTGTTTGGGTGTAGAGCATCAGTCTGGAGACACTGTCACTGTCAGCCAAACCTGGATGCCAGCTGGACAGCCAGGAGTCCTACACATCCTGAGGCTCTGCAGGATCCCTGGGCAGGTGTGCACCAGGAGCAGGCTGCTGATGGTAGGTCTGGGGCTGGAGAGCAACATTTCCCTGCACAGTGTCCAGGAACATCCTGGAGGGCCAGGATGTTGAAGGTATTTTGGACAAATAACTTGGATATTTTTGAGTGTTAGGCTTTTTTTTGTCTCCAAGCATATCTTGGTGTTTGCATGGTCATCCAGCAACAATGCAGACTGTTATGGTGCCCTCTGATTCCCCTCACAGGCTGCCTTTGTTTCTGCATGCAGCTGTATAGTTTTGATGGAGATCTGAACTGCAAAGCATGAAGAAACTCTTTTGTTTGTTGTCGCTTCTGTGCATAAAATCATTCTTGATTTTCTTCTAAAAGCACAAATCCACTTCACATCCCCGGTTCTGGACTGACTTTGGGCTGTTTCTGGGGCTTCCCTGGTGTCCACTGAATTTGCTGGAGCTTTGGGAACAGATTTGCTCCTGGCTTTGAATGCTGTATTCAGATGCACTTGTCACCCTTAACTGGGCCCAGAACAGAGCTCCTCTGTGTGAGGACCACACTGCTGGGCTGTGGAGCAGGACAAGTGAACTCTTCTGCAAATCTGGGCTTCTTCGAGGTCTCCAAGTAAGTGTTTTGCTTTTGGCTGGTTACAAAACCAAACAAGTAATTATTTGCCCGAGCTCCCCACCTACGAGCCCTCAGCTGGAGATGACTTTGCCTGGGAACAAAGTGATGCGAGCAGACCTCAGGCTAAGTGGAAATCCCTCTCAGTTGAAATGAGACGGGTATGAATGGGAGATGGAGTATGTTTTTCAGGAGCAATCTTACAAATCTGGATAGCTTCAGATAACTGAAAGGCATTTGTTCTCTCTGTTTCTACATGTGCCTCAGTACGAGGTGCTTGGCAGCGTGGTGGATGGATCACCCAGAGCTGGCAGAGCTGCAGCAGCTCCCTGGAGCAGAAACATGGGGCTGAGCTCCTGCACTCCAGCCAGCCCCACTCATCTGCTGCACAGCAGCGTCATGGGGCTTCTCATGGCTCCTCCTGAGCTGTGCCACGAGGGTGGGCTGTGTTTGTGCTGCTGGGGGCAGGACATGGAGGCTGGAGCAGGGCCTTCCATCTGGTTCTGGTTGCATACCCCATCACCCTGAGACCCTTCAGCCCTATGCCAAGGCTCAGCTGCAAGGCAGGACAGCAGCACAGAGGTAGGATCATGTGCTCTCTGACCTTCAGCCCCAGCTCTGCAGGCAGGACCTGGGCTGTTCTGCAGTGGTGCTGCTGGAGAACTTTTATCACCCTGCTCGAAACCAAGTGGTGATACTGGGAGGTAAAGGCCAGCACAGAAAGGCACAGGCCTGGGATGAGTCCACCTGTGTTTGGTTGACCCTTGTTGTTGGTGAAGATAATTTGTTGTTTCTCTATCTAAAGAGTAGGTAATTGAATGCATGACTCAAACTGATGAGCTCATGTGTTGTTGGGGAGGGATTTTTCCCGTGGCTCCCAGCTCTGAGCTGACTGGTTAAATTGCTGCTGTTAATGTGCTGCTGCACACACTTTTTAAGGTCGAGTGACTTTGTCAGTTGTTATTTAAATAGCTTGAATTCACTTTTTTCATCTGTTAGTTTTGATGCCCTCATACCACATTTTTTCTGACTGATTTAGTATCACTTACAGATGGCAGAGAAAGTGGCTACTCCTCTAAGTGCATAGTAGGAGCTGGGGTGGAAGATAATGTACAGGTGATGTCTTTGTAGAGATGCTGCTCTCTGTTTTTAAATTACTTGTAAAATCAGAGAATCTCAGACCTGCACCTCTGGGTGCACATGTTACCTTGGTGCTGGCCCCAGCAGCTGCCTTCTGCCTGGGAAGGGCTTTGGTGTGGGATTAGCACATTTGGTTAAACCTGTTTGCTCTGGATGTGCTCTCAACAGCCTCTGGCCACCTGTGATTTCTATGCCCATCTGCCTCATTTGACTGGAAATGAAGCAATAAGTCTTTATTTATTTAGTTTCTGCCCACAATCAGACAATTCTATAAGGAGAATTCTGCCCTTTTACTCACAGGCTGGTGAAGCCTTGAAAAAAACCCAAAAACCCCAAAATTTTGAATGCCACAATAATGCATCCTGGCTTCATCCTGCTCTGGGAGCAACTTGGCCACTGGACCCAGTTGCTGTAGGTTGGCATTTCATGCCCATCCCTGCCATAAGCAATTGTTAAATGAAAAGATGCAGGATGTGGGGTGCAGTGAGAAGGGAGCCTGTGGGTGTGGTGATGGAGTACTCACTGTTGGGGTCTTGTGGAAAGTGTTTCTGCCAGAAAACAAGTCCCAGAAGGCCAGTGAGGGAGAGGCTGTGGTGGAGCCATGAGGTTGCATGGCACTGGGGACATGCTGTGGAGCTGCTCTGTCCCTCTGGGCCTCACCTTGTCCAGTGTTCCCAGTACACCCCCAAAGCTGGGCTCTGGAGAGGCAGCTGCTGGGAATGCTGGCTGTGGGGAACATCTTATGGGGTGGGGATATTTCACCCTGGAATAACTTCCCAGGGAGGGAGGGTCTTGGTTCAGGGCTGCTGTGAGCTGCTCTGCCAGCTTCCTGTCCAAATTCCTGCTGGGAGCCCCATGATCAGGTGCAGTTTGGTTGGGGGGTGTTCTGTGGTGTTTTGCCTTGGGTTTGGGGTGAGGTTTTTGCATGCTGAGGATGGAAGTGGGAATGGCACTGTTATTCTGGAGCTGGCTTGGAAAGGTCTAGTAACATCTGTGACACCCAGGGACCTGGGTGAGTAAACAAGTCGCTGTTGGACACTGCTCAGATATTGCTGGCATTTGGGATAAATTCATTTCTGCCCTAATGGCTTTAGGCTGGACTTAGCAGGGCACAGAAGGGCTCCAGTTTCAAAGTCTGTGGCACAGGCACTGTCTTGGGTTTTGCACAGATCCATTGTTTGGCTTTTTCTCTTTTCATTCAGCTGGAAGGTTGGCACAGGCCCTTTGGTGGGAGAGGGGAGGACCTTTCAGCAGCTCATGTCTTGTGCACACACCAGTAGGAGGACAGCTGGCTTGTGTGACACAAAGCATGCCTGCATGTCCCCAAAGATGTGCCAAGGGACTGTGGCAGGGGAGCTTGTGACACTCAGCCAGGCTCTGCCAGCCCTGCAAGAGGGGCTTGCAGGAGGGGAGAGCCTGGAGAGGAAGGGACTGCCAGGGAGGGGACAGGGCTCTCATGCATAGATCATGTTCTCACAAAAACTCACAGTTGGCTTCAGTGTTCTTGGCATCCACAGTGTTGTCTGACCTGCTGATAAAGTTTTTAAACCAAATTTACCCGTCTCTGTTTAGCCTGAGCTTCTGGAGTCCTTGCTGCTGAGAAGCTTCACCTTAGATTCATTCTTACATACTTTTGCAAAAGCAAAATAAAAAAGGATTTACAGTCTGTTGGCCCACTCTGAAGTGCTTCTTGTTGCTTATCTACCTTTGTGGCAGTGAAAGGACTCATTTAATACCAGCTGCCCACTAGGTGATTGTGCCTTCTGGTCCTTCCCTGTGCAGTAAGGAAGGATTGTCACAACACGGGTTACAAATTCATGGCAGGGCTGTGTGGATATTCTTGACAGTGTTCACCTGTTTTCTAATCATGGCATATCATTAATTGTTCAGTTCTTTGCTCTCAGAGCCCTCCATCCCTTTCTCCTCTCCAGTGCCATGCAGCACAACCAGCCCTTCACAGCTGGTTACTCCAGTTCACTGGAAATTCTCAGCAAGTTAAATATTTGATGTGTGTTTTCTGTGTTTTCATTCCAGCCCTGTGCTCTCCCCTCTTCCCAGCAGCCACTGGTCTCTGTGGCACTAAACCCACAAACCTTTAGGAAGACCTTTTAAGAAGCCTGGGACCTTCTGCACTGGGCAGAGCTGATGACCTGTAGACAAACAGAAGAGGCTGGGGGTGTTTTGGGGGAAAATTCAACATTTTCAGTTAGACACGGGTGGTGTGGTGACTTTAGCTCTACTAATGACAGTCACAAATCAAAGTCCATCTCCAGGCTCTCTGGGTGAGGCATTGTGGTGGCACAAGGAGTGTTTCTGGTGGCTTGTGAGCAAGAGAGTCCCTTTCCCCTGCCCCCAGCAATGACATGAGGTAGTACAGAATGAGCTCTGTGTCCTGGCCTTGCCCCTCCTGGCTGCTGCAAAAATTAACCCTGCTCTGGCTTATTCCACCTCCTATTCCATACTGTGTGTGCCATGCCCAGCTCCCACCCCTTCCCACTGTGTATCTACATAAGAGCACAGGTATCATTTCCATAGGCAAGGGCTGCCCCTCCAAGATGTGTATCTGGAGCAGTCCATCCTCACTGCCCCTGGCAGGTCTGGTACACAGTGGCAGTGCCATTCAGCAGCCAGTATCATACAATTCCACATTTTGAACTGTTCTCACCCAAAAATCAAACCTCCTGCAGGGACACATCATGTTTCCCCATCCCTCTGCATCACATACCAAGTGCACCCAGACCCCTGAGCCAAACCAATCCAGAGATGGATTTGGGTTTGCTTGGGGCAGGACTGATTGAAACTGTCTTCCCTCCTACATTCCTTGTGTGTGCCATGGGAACTTCATCCCTTTCTACAGTATGGGGAGGTCTGCATTGGAAAGACAGTGAACCAGTGCTGGAATTTCCCAGTCAAGCAGAGCATTTCTGTAAGGGTGTGACAGTCCACTCAATTTATCTTATTTCTTATTTATATAATGCATTGAATGAAGAATTGGCCTTAGCTCATCATCACTGCACACCTCCAGTTTTGCCTGTTGACCTTATATGTCACTTTGCAAGTGGGTTGGTTGTCTTCTTTTGAATTATAAATAAATGAAACCCAATTTAATTTTAGAAAGGAGGAAAAAAGCTGAGGTGGCGTTATGCAGCACATGTCTGTGAACTGGGGGAACTGATCATGTTTTTAATGAAGTTCAAGTAACATGCACTTGTTTTTGTTGTGGGTGGACTAACAGAATGAGGTGGTGGATTCCGAGCTCCCACAGGCAGAAAACAGTTGGGTAAGAAATGAGGTGGCAGAAGCATCTTTGGCCAGTCTGACTCATGCAAACTGGAAATGACTTTAAGTGTCAAAGTGGAAATTACTTTGTGTCTCTCGGAAGGAAAGCAAGTGTGTCTTCAAACTATATCAGTGTTTCCCTTGAATACATTGGTTATTTTTTGCCTTTGGAAAGAGATTTTTGAGCATCACCTGGAATGCCTTTTGCCCCAGATTTGTGAATAAATTATATTCTCCTTAAAGACACTGTGGGTGCAAACAGGGGGTGTTGCAGCCCAGCATTCAAGGCAGGTCTCAGGAAAACCTGCTGGTGGCTCGTTGGATGTGGGATGGGTCCCTTTGTCCCTCTGCAGGTCCTGCTTGTACCTTTGTGATGTTTGTGTAGGTGCAGTGGGGCTGGTGGGGGTTGGATCTTTAGAGAGGACTCTTGATTTGGACCAGTAACCTAAAATGCAGCATTGGCTCTGGCCAATATTCCAGCACCCTGAGGGCTGGAGTTGTTCTCACCCAGCACTGAGTGAGGATCCCCTTGGAAAGCTAAAGGAGGAGAAGGGCACATGCTGCTCTCAGGTTTAGCTCAAATCTGCATTTTTAAGGGGAGGTGACCCTTCTGGTCCCCCACCCAGGCCTTGGAGCACCTTGGGAGTCTGCAACAGCAAACGTGTCTCCTTTTCTCTGAAACAAAGACCCACACAGAGCCCAGAGGCCGCAGTAAATATTCAGCAGTAAATATTTACGGAGCCTTGTTCACTTGAGCTATTTAAGGCAATTTTCCTGAGACATCAATCTGTTTAAGGGAGAGCATGAAATGCACATCTCCCTTCTCTCTCTACCTTCTGCAGTGTGACTCTCATATCCCGGTACCTGCTCTCCTCCTGCCTCCTCCCTGGTGTTTCCATGCTTGTACAGGTCAGGAGCTTGACAGAGTGGAGGTGCCCCTGTCCCCAAGCCATGAATTCCTGAGGGGAAAGGGAACTCAAAGCCTGATACAAAGTGCTGGGAAAAAAATTGTCATTCCTCTTGGAGGGGTTTTACTTTTACTTTTCTTGTTCACATCTTTGGGGTGAAAGTTTGAACTCAGCTCAGGTTGGGTGTGGAGTTTCCAGGTGATACCCATGCAGAGTGTGTTATGCACTGCATGAGTAATTTGGAAGAGGTCAGAGCTTCCTATAACACATCCTGTGTATTCCCATGGGAAAATGACTTGCTTTCTTGGGTTTTCCTTAGACCAGTTGGCAAAAGAAGGAAAGGTTTGGAATTCCCTGGAGCCTTGCCCGGGAGCGTGGAACTCAGCTCTGCAGGGGAGAGCTGGGTGTCTGACATCAGTCTTGGTGACAGCAGATCCCTTTGCACAGGGGCCTGTGCCAGGTCTGCTCCAGGAATGGGGCTGGGGTGGTGTCAGCATCAGCAGGACTCTACAGCAGGGCTGGAAAAATAGCAGAGGAGTCGGCCCGAGTGCTAAATCCGAGAGAACAGCCCAGACTTGTTCCCCAAGCCTCATTCATTTTGTTGCATCATGCTAGATATGGGTGCAGAGGAGATCAGTTGATATAAAATAAGCTTTAAACAAGAGTGGTTTCTTTCCCCCAGCGCTGCTCCCCGAGGGCTGGGCAGGGCTGGTTTGTCACAGCGTGGGGTTTGTGGCAGCACAGCCCTGCTGGGGGATCAGGGCTGAGATGTCTGGGCTGGGCTATGAGCAGAGGGGAGGCTCAGCTGGGGGAAGCCTCTCAGCACCAGGGTAAGGAAGATATAAGATATAAACTCCTAGAGAGTGTCCACAGAAGGCAGCAAAGGTGGTGAAAGGCCTGGAGGGGAAGAGCAGCTGAGGGCACTCTGTGCTCAGCTGGAGGGGACTGAGGGGACACCTCATTGCAGGGACAGCTCCCTGGGGAGGGGCAGGCACTGATCTCTGCTCCATGGGGACCAGGGACAGCACCCAGGGAATGGCTGGAGCTGTGTCAGGGCAGGGTCAGGTGGGATCTCAGCAAAAGGTTCTTCCCCCAGAGGGTGGTGGGCACTGCCCAGGCTCCCCAGGGCAGTGGGCACGGCCCCAAGGCTGCCAGAGCTCCAGGAGGGTTTGGATGATGCTCTGGGGCACAGGGGGTGACTTTGGGATGGTCCTTTGCAGGGCTGAGGGTTGGACTTGGTGATCCTTGTGGGTCCCTTCCAACTCAGCATATTCTGGGATTCTGTGAACTTCAAAAGGAAACTTTAAAAATCTCCCTTTCCTTATTGTGTCTGAGCTGCCTGAAATGCAAGGGCAGAGGAGCAGCCCTGGTGTGTCTGTGGCCATGGCACACTCTGCCAGCAGCCTCTACAGAGGTGGCATCTGGTGGCTGCTGTGCTGCTCTGTCCCCAGGTCCCCGGGGCAGGGGAGGAGACAAGGCTGAGCTTGAGGTGTAGGCTGGGCCGAGGAAATCAAGCTGGGCTGCTCAGCTTCCCTGTCAGCTGTACATGGTGGGTGCTGTGGGCTACAACCCAGCACAGGGTTGTGTGTTACTGGGATTAAAATATCAGGTGTCAGTGCTGGTGTTCACCACTGCAGTGAGTGCCATGACTATGAGGCCATGTGATGATGCAGATTTTGTGTCACCAGTGAGCCATGGTCATCCTGCACAGCCATGGCAGAGCTGTGCCTGTGAGCTGTGTCCTGCTCAGGGTGCTAACCAGCTGGAAAAATAACAGGCCAAAAGGGAGCCCCTTTGAGCTGTCATGATGCTCTGACTGTTCCTGGAAAAGAGAAGCTGAAATTTTCTCCAAAACATCAGTTGTGCAGGTTTTTGTCCTTATCCATGGACTTATAGACAGAGTTTGCTCCCAAACCTTTTGTAAATTCACCCTAGTCCCAGTTTGGGTGTGTGCAAGTTAAAAAGTGCAGCCCTTTCCTGCAGCCCATGTCCCCAGATCCTGCTCTGTGTTAGCTGGGGGGTGTGTGACCACCTCAGGCCAGTGGCCCAGCAGCACCACAGGGGGATCCTCAGAAAGGCCTCCCCCTGTCACCTCCAGCACTCTGAGACCAAGGACACAAGTTCAGCCCAAACACATGGATTGTACTTTCCTTTCTCTGTGCTTTTGCACTTGGCATCAGGTGTGGTGGGCAGCACATTCCTGAGACCCTGCCACCACCACTCCCTTGTGGGGATCTCTGGGAATTGCCACAGGAGCTCGGGGCTGTCCTGCTGTCCCCTGAGAAGGGAACAAATACAACCTCATGCTTTCTCCCTCCATCTCACACATCTTCTGTGTGTGTGACATCACTGTGAAGGACATGAAGGACATTTGCTTTGCATGTTTATGTTCCCGAGTGTCTTGAGCAAGGAGCAGTTGTAACAGGAGCAGAAGAAATTTTCCAGTGCATTTTCTGCTGGCTGCCAACTTTGGTCATGGCAATATTATATATATATATGTATATATATAAAAACATATAAACAACCAAAGACTGGTGTCACTCTGATTTAAAGTATGTGGTGTAGTTTCAGGTGAACATGGAGTATTTAAAGCATTTCTCTGGTGACCAAATCATGAATATTTGGAACAGGGAACCCATGTTCCCCATGCTGAGGATGTGGGATGGGCAGTTTGTGGGTGTGGAGCCTAATGAAGACGTCTGTGGGTTTGGCATTTCCATTAATGAGCTTTCTTTTCTTCCCAGTTAAGCTGAGCCTCTCTCACTTTTAAGAGCTGACAGTCAAGTTGCCTCGATAGTGGCATTTTTGGAAACGTGGCCTCTGTGCCACAAAAACTGCCTGCTCCCCCTCCTTGGTGCTTTCCTGTGACTGCCCCACCCGTGTGGGGCAGAGTGTCTGAAACAGAGCACTGGGCTTAATGAGCCCCTTCCCAACAGCCCATCAGCTCCTGGTTCAGGAACTGGTGGGGGAGGATTGTCTGGATGCTCCCTCCTTGCTGGGGAGGGTGTCTGGATGCTCCCTCCTTGCTGGGGAGGGTGTCTGGATGCTCCCTCCTTGCTCCCACTGCTCCTCGCTGTCCCTGGGGATGAGGAAGAATTACACCCATCTGAAAATAAATACAGATCATTCACTTGTCTCTGGAGGAAGATAAAATGTAAACTGTCTATTTTCTGTGATAAAGCACTGGAAATAGTTGAGATTTAAGATAATTATCTTTATTGCTTTTTATAGCACCCTGTGAAGGCTGAAATCTAATTTGTTTGGCACTAACAGGGAACTCCTGTGGATGACTCAGAAAAATCCATTTGCTTTATTGACAAACTTGTCTGTTTGGTTGTCGGGGCAGTGTTCTCCTTGCAGGAAAAGGGAAGTGCAGGTTGTAACAATGGTGGGGTTTTAACAGAGATTTGAAGTCTGATATCTATTGGCAAAAGGCAAAAATGAAGTTGATCTAATCAGAGTGAAGCAATTCTGCATTATTAAAGCGGGCTGTAAATGAGTTGATGCTTCAGTGGGTGTGCAGCAGTGCTTTGTTTAAGCAACTTCCTAATACCTGAAGTTTGCGGAGAAGCTGCTTTTCCTGGGCACCTGGATTTTGGGAAGGAGGTGGGAGGTGCAGCTGTGGCTCTTCCCCTGTGCCCGGGGCCTTGGGGAAGGGGGAGTTTTGCACACTTTGAACCTGTTGCAGGTGGAGTGGCCTGTTTTAAATTTCTCTGTCTGACAGTGAGACAGGCCCCAGTTTGAACAAAGTCCTTGTGTATCCAGGGGTGTTGGACACCCCTTATGTGCCAGCACAGCTGGGTATTGTGGTTTGGAGGGGTTTGTGGTGGTGTCTGTGAAAAGCAGAGGATGTGTGTGCTGCGTTCTCAGCCCTCCATAAGTGGGAAGTGTGCCCTGCATGATGCCTCTCTTTGCCCTCCCTTACCTGACTCTCTGGGATCCACAGCCCAGAGCTGCTCAGAAGACAGAACAGCATTCTCTGGACAGGCTTTCTGTATCACCCACCTCCCAAAATGTCCTGTGGCTGCAGGCAGAGATGTTTGAGAGATGCTGGGACTGCAGGCTGATGTAGTGAAGATGCTTCTACATTGTTCCTGTCTGTGGCTCAACCCTCAAAAGTCTAATTTATCACTGTCCTGTGTAATAATGCTGCAAACCACTGAATCTCAGAGTCATGGAATGGTTTGGGTTGGAAGGGACCTTAAAGTTCATCTCATCCCACTCCCTGCCATCAGCAGGGACACCTTTTGCTAGGCCACATTGCTCCAAGCCCCATCCAAGCTCTCCTGCAAATTCTAACAGGTGTAATCCCACAGTGGAGAAGTCAGGAGCAATGTAGGAGTTAACTGTGTCTTTAGGGAGGAGGAATAGAATATGATGCAGAGCAGTCTTTGCCTTGAAGCAGAAGTCAAGTCTCTGTAGCCCTCCACAAACAGGCAGCAGAGCAAGGGGGAGAAAACATCCCTTTCAGTGAACAGGAGCTGATAGGTCCAGGGAGGCAGGGCAGGGTTCCTGTGCATCTCTGCAGATGTTCTCAGTGTTTGCTCAGCTTTTCATTGCTTTTCTTTCAGGAATTGACTACAAGACCACTACTATCCTGTTGGACGGCAGAAGGGTCAAGCTGGAGCTCTGGTGAGTGTTTGTGAGTGCAGGCTGGGTGGGCAGGGCAGGGGGCTCTGGGGGGATGCTGGATGGGGCTGGGGAGAGCATGGAGCATCCCTGGGCTTGCTGAGGCTGCTGCCTGTCCTTCTCAGGGAGTTACTCTGGCACAGCAGGTACCTTTCTGTCAGTGGAGTGGCACAAACACCATGCTGCTCTTTGCTGGAATGGTCTGATTTCAGTCTTTCTCCTTCATACCTGGCCAGTTCCCCCACTACTCTGCACTTGTCAGAGCCCACCTGCAGTTCTGAGTCCAGGNTGGGACTGCTTGGTCTATAAGGTCCCTTCAGCTCAAACCATTCCATCATTCTGTGTTCTCATCCAGCTCTTGATCACTGAGCCAGCAGTACAATTTTAGAAACAGTACTGGATTTTCCTGAAATCCAAGGATGGGAAATGTAGGCAAGAGAATAGGAAAGGAGAAGAAAAAAATAGGTGAAGCCTTTAGTCCTTCAGCAGCTGGATATTTCTCAATGACTAGAGGAGAAAATTAAATTAAAATGAGAGCAGTTTGGTGAACCCCTGGAGAGCAGGACTGACTGGAGTGACCGGACACTGGGGTGGAGATGGGAGAACACTCCATGGGAGGGGTAACCCCTGCCTTATCTGCCTGTCAGCACCTGAGGGACAGCTGGAGTCCTTCTGGCTGAGCTTTGGGGTTTAACCTGCTGAGAAGCTGACACAGCAGTCCTGGAGATGAAAGAGGAAGGATGGGATGGGATGGGATGGGATGGGATAGCATTAGGATAGGATGAGGTAGCATTTGGATAGGATGAGGTAGTATTAGGATGAGATAGGATAGGATTGAGATAAGATAGGATTGAGATGAGATAGGATAACATTAGGATGGGATGGGATAGGATAGGATTAGGATGAGATGGGATGGGATAGGTAGTCTCCCCATATTCTGGGTTTCACATGGATCTTGTGGGGAATGACACAGGCCCTAAACCATGGAGTTAAATAGCCTCTTGCCTCAGTCAGGTAGCAGGAATATTAGTAACCTGTGTGAATTGTTAAATAGGAATGAATCCCACATTCTCAGCCTCAGTGAGTGACTCTGGCAGCGTGGAGTTTGGTGCATTAATTACACCCTGCTCTCTGAAGCTGAGTGTCCTCATTTTTCTTACAAAAAAGAACAGAAGCAGCTCATTTATCTCTTCTAGACTGTGTGTTTATATGTGCCACTTGAATTCATGTCTCTCTCTTGTAAAATGCCTATTTTAACATTTCAGCCCCAAGTGTGTAGTAACTTACAGCTTCCCTCTTGGAACCATCTTTTTATACTGCAATTGTTGAGCTGGAGAGCAGCACAGGAGCTGAAAAGCTGGTAACAATGGTTTATGATGTCTGAGTGTAATCTTTCCCCATGACTTACCCAGTATTTGATTGTCAGGGGAGGAGGAGATGTAAGCATAGGCTGTAAGATTGATGTCCAGGGCCTATAATATGATCCCTGAAAGCTTTAAGCTTTAGATCTGAAGGAATGACTGTCCTGAACTTGAGGTCAGTGCCTTTCTCAGGGAGCTGATGCAGATCTGGGGCTGAGAAGGGAAATGATCAGCCTTCTCAGTGGTCATTAATGTGTCTTTTATCCTGACCCAGGGAATAGATGTGGCAAACATTATGATGTGTCTCTGATTACCCTGGTTAAATCAGTGTGCCGGGCTCTGGCTTGTTGTCCCAGATGTTCCTACAGGTACTGAGAGGTGCTGGTAGTGTTGTCAAACTTATTACACCATGCTAAGACAGTCAGTAAAAATTGTAGTGACTGAAGAGCCCCTCAATGTCACCCTGTTCCCTAGTGCTGTTCCTGAGCTCTCCATAGGGTGGGATCAACCAGGTCTGTCAGGGATCTGGGTATAAAGCAAATTCCCTTTATTTTTGGTTAAAACATGTTTGAAAAAATAAGTGAAGCCAGGCAGTGCAAGACAGTTTCTCCTCCCTGGAGTGGTTACATTCATTTTATGATACATCAGGTGTTCTCCATGGCAGGGAGAGCTCTGCAGACTCACCCTGACTTTGAACCCCCGTGGGCTGAAGGGAAAAAGACCCAAAATCCTTTGCCCAGGGGAATAAAATGACTTGCACCCTCATTCATCAGCAGGTAGTGCTGAAGCTGAGTGGTTTGGGTTTGTACCCTCCTCATGGGAAGCACAGTGGCAGCGACAGCCTTGGGAGGACTGAGAAGTGGTGATGTACTCATGATTTCTTCCCAAAAAACCCACCATGCAGAGCACCTTGGGTATCGTGTGTGTTCTAAAGATCTGACAAGATCAACACTGATTTTATTCCTTTTTTTTGAAGTCCACAGATTTTATTTCTTTATTTTTGGGAGCCAATTCTCCCCATCTCTTAGCTGTAACTTTTCTGTGTTTCAGGGACACCTCAGGGCAAGGGAGATTTTGCACCATTTTCAGATCCTACTCCAGAGGAGCCCAGGTAAGTGCTGCTCTCAGGGCTTTGATGGGGCACGTTTGCTTTTCCTTTAGACTGTAAAAATCATTCCTGCTGTAGTAAAGGACTGTAAAGAGGAGTGCATTGATCATCAAAAGGATCTGTGGAGATGCCAAGAGGCATCTTGTTGCCTGGGATTCTGTTCTGATGAAATGGTGGGAGAGAGGGAAGGGAATGCCAGACTTCACTAAACTCCTACAGAAAAGGTCTATACAGACTCTATTCACTATTAATTTCTAGAGATGGGGTTACAGAGGACGAGGCAATTCTCACTCTAGATCTGCCTTAGGCTTTGATGTGGGAGCTCCTACTTTCTGGGGTTTCTCAAATTTGTTTAAATATGACACTGGCATTCCCAGTGGAGCTCTTCCAGCCTGTGTTGCTTTTGAGTCAGTTCCAAAAATAGGGTGGCTCCTGGTTGTGTGTCTGAGGCAAACTTGAAACTAGAACAGCTCAACTGGATTGTAAAGTGTGTGTTCCTTAAAATTTGAGGTAGAGCTTTACAGCTTGAGTTTCTCCTTTGGGCCCTGGTCCAGAATAGCATTGAGATCACCAAAAGCACAAAAATCCTTGTGGTCCTCTGGAAAATTGCTTTTAGTGCTTTCTCAGAGTTCTGTTGCTGTCCTTTTAGAGACATGACAGGGTCTCTCCAGGATAAAGTCTCCCTGGGTCTAATGAACTATGTATTTACCTTATTATTTCCAAATTGGAAAACTTTGGAGAAAATGCTTACTCTCTTAGACACTGAGTCAAAAGGTGTCTTATCAACCTCCTGACTGTGCAGATTTCCAACATTTAGGAAACTTTGCCACTTTTATTCAAGCTCTTGCCACTCTCAGCTTTTTGCTCCTTGTAGGACCTTTGCTTTGCAAACTGGGAATATCCATCTTGCTCTCTTTCCCTAAGACCTCCTGCAAATTCCCTTGTGCTGTAGACATGGGAGGACCTCACCTGGGCTGTGAGGTTGAGATCTCCTCTGGGGTCCTGTTCATTCCTGTTTGTGTGCATCTCTGATGGTCTGGCTGCTTTGAGGCAGCTCCTTTGAAGCAGAGGCCAATTTCCTGGTGCAGGAGTGCAGGGCAGGGAGTGTTGGAGTTGTGCACTGGGAGAGCCCAGGATCTCCCATTCACATGCTCAGTCCTGTGTCTGAGTTTACCTTTAAACTTCCCTCTGCCCCTACACATTTCAGAAAAGTCTGGAGCTCCAATCACATCATCCCAGAATGGTTTGGGTTGGAAGGGACCTCAAAGCTCATCTCATTCCACCCCCTGCCATGGGCAGGGACACCTTCACCAGCCCAAGTTGCTCCAAGCCCCATCCAACCTGGCCTTGGACACTTCCAGGGATGGGGCAGCCACAGCTTCTCTGGGCACCCTGTGCCAGGGCCTGCCCACCCTCACAGCAAAGAATTCCTTCCCAATATCCCATCTAACTCTGCCCTCTGGCAGTGGAAAGCCATTCCCCTTGTCCTGTCCCTCCATCCCTTGTCCCCAGTCCCTCTCCAGCTCTCCTGGAGCCCCTTTAGGCACTGGAAGGGGCTCTCAGGTCTCCCTGGAGCCTTCTCTTCTCCAGGTGAACCCCCCCAGCTCTCCCAGCCTGTCTCCAGAGCAGAGGGGCTCCAGCCCTCAGAGCATCTCCGTGGCCTCCTCTGGACCTGCTCTAACATGTCCATGTCCTTCTGGTGATGGAGGCCCCAGAGGTGGATACAGAACTCCAGGTGGGCTCTCCAAGGTGTGTTCAGGCCTGTGTGCTGTACTGGCTTCAGTTGTTTGCTCCCTCTCTGCTGTCTTGGACTCATCAGACTCCAAAACTTCTGCCATGGGAAGGCTGACAGAAATCCCACTGGAGGCAAGATAAACAGATTTTTTAACCTAAAAGCCAAGAGCTCAGGAAGAAGAAATCCAGAGAACAGAGTTGCCAGGGTGGGAAAAGCTCTATTTGGAGTGCAGTGTGATATTTACATAAGAACAACTTGGTGTACACTGGCCACGAGCAGCTTCACAGTGAGAATTAGCAGAAGGGTCTTGCTGAGTAGGGGCCTCAGGAGCACAAGGGGAGCTTGAAGAATGAGGTTTCAGAGAGGATTTTGACAGGTTAGCTGTGAGAACTGGGGGCTGGCTCAGCAGCCTGGCAGCCCTTACTGGGATCTGAATAGCCAGGGCTTAAGAGAATACTGGGTATGAAAAGTGCCTGCAAGCCAGGGAAGCACACTGGCCTGTCCCACACACTTCTTATTGTTTCTGGAGTGTGGTGGTAAGAATTGAATCTTCTGAAATAAACCCTGCAAAGTGGAGAAACAGTCTCCAGACAGTGAGCAGACCTTCTTGGAGTTCTCCTTTCCCCCACAGCACAGCCCTGCCCCATGCATTGCTCAGACTGAACTTCAGGCTGTTCCTTCCCCAGGGAAAAGACTTGAATACCTCAACACCTTCCCCAGTTTCAACTCCACACCACTTGCCTGGGTCCTTCATGTTCAGCAGGAACTTCTTCCTCTGGAAAACATCTGCAGTAAAACAGCCTCACTGTCCTGGCTGAGCTGGCTCTAAGAAGGGTGGACCAGCTATGTTTGCCTCTGGGTGTGCTGTGAGGATCACAGAGCTCCTGCCTTCCTCCCTGCCCTGCCCAGCCCAGCAGATCTGATCTCATTAGGGACACAATGAGCTCTTGGGCTCCAGTTGGAGGCTCGTGGGTGCTGCTGTGCCTGGGCCCCCCCTCCTTTTCTCTGGCCTCCCTTGGGTTTGAGTTTCCTCTTCATCTCCTTCACCCCTTCCCTCAGGTCCTGACCACATCACTTCAGGGTTGCACTTTGGGGCAAAAGAGGAGTATTTGTGTCTGGGATGGCAGAGCACTGACCTCCAGGCACAGGAGGAGTGTGCAGGCACAGCAGGACCAGGGAGGTGGAGATGGAAGCCCAGTAGTGTTGCACCATGCAGAGCCAGCTCAGGGAGAGTGGAGTTGCTGTTCTGCAGAAGGATTTCTATGTTAATTAATACAGCTTAGGGTATGGTGAAAGGTATTTAGTGATTCTTAAAGGTGCTGCAGAAATTCTTTTTTGGTTTTTTTCGCTCTTGGGCTTCTGTTCTTTTTGCACTTGGCTTCAAGGTCTCAGTTATCCCAACAGCAGAGCTGGCACACTGATCTCTGCTGTTGGGAGCAGCTGGGGCTCTTCTGGCTGCTGTGAGCAGATGCAGACCATTCCAAGAGTCATCACAGAGGGGAGTAGGACTTGTGGTGGTGCTTCCTGATCTAGCCAGGAAGAAGCAGTGCTAGGATCATTCCTGGTGTCCTTAGATGCCAGTGATTTAAACTGTTTCTGAAAGGGTGGCTTGCCAAGCTCTTCCCAGACAGTGTCAAAAATCCTCCCATCTTACAGCAAAGCTGCAGCCCTAAAGGAGTGATGAATGTTGCTAAGTTCTGCTTAGGCAGGTGTTTTGAGGAGATGGTGTTTATCCTGTTAGGGGTTTCTTAGTATGCAGGAAGGGGGTGGTGGATTTTTGGCAGCTCAGCACACTCAAGTGTAAGCTCTGCCTTCTTGGTTACTGCAAATACCTTACCTCGGGTCATTCAGATGGGCTTGTCCAGCTGCTGGAGGAGCCTGCCCTGCCTGCCAAAATATTTATCAAAAGCTCAGGATAAATAACCCCCCAGTGTGCTGTGGTGTTGGGAAATGGTCTGGCAGCAGGATGGAACTGCCCACGAGCCAAGGTCCAAGGTGCCAGCTGGAAAGCCATGACCAAAGGGAGCTCCAAAATTGCAGGAGGGACAGTGTGTTCTGGTGCTGTCAGCACTGGATCTTCTGTTCATCGTTTGCCTCATCCAGAGAAATCCAGTCTGGGGGGCTTCAGGCTTCTTCAGCAACAGCTTTTTTTCCATCAGTGGAGAACATCAGTGAGTGACACTTCCCTGGCTGCCCTGTCACCTGCTGGCTGGGGCCTTTGGCAGTGGTGGGAGTGCTCCCAGCAGTTCCCTGGCTGCTGGAGATGCAGCTCCCAAAGCATCTGGGAAGTGTTCTTGGGCAAGCCTGCTTTGCACTGACAGTGAGCATGCTGATTTCCTCTCACCTTTCAAAGCTTATTGCTTATAAACCTGCTCCAAACCTGCTGTGAGCAGGCAGAGATGCTCTTATGTGGGCACATCTTTGTGTAAGCTCCTGCTGGAAACAAATTTGGGTTTTGGCAGAGTAAGTGTCCACATGTGCTGCTGGATACAATAACTGGTGATCCCTCTGTGCTCCTTGCTCACTCATGTGGAAATTTGTGTCCCTGGGATGCTGAGGGTTGTGCCAGTCACAGTAGTGTGGAACAAAACCAGAATGGGAATGAACTCTGAAAATCAGACATGGAAAGACCTGAGGTGGAACTGGGGATGAGTCCAGTCATCTTCCACCTCTCACAGAAGCTGGAGGCAGGTTGAGGAGGAAAAGAAGGAAGGCTCTTGTGAGGGGTCCAGGACAGCCTTGGTCTGAGAAACTGAGCATGGAGCTTTTCACTTGGTGCTGTGGGAACCTGGGGCACAGAGTGCTCACAAAAGGGTTTTGTGAAGCTAAAAATGGAGAGCCACGGAGATAATGTGGTGTTGACAACCATCGAGGTACTTAGAGAACAAATTAGGCTGCAAATGGGGAACTTCATTTGTCGAGGGGAGGAAATTAAAATTCTTTGCACGTTATTCCAAAGCAGCCTTTAAAAAAACCTGACAGATCCTACTTGGAAGTGTGTGCAGAGATGGAGCCAGCTCTGTGTGTGTGCATGGCTGAGTGCTGTTCTCTCTGGGGGAGAGATGGTAATGACAGAGTGGCTTTGGGATGTGTGCCCTGGAAACGTGGTGTCTGCAGCATGCCAGCACCACTTGGAAGCAGCACAATGTTATCTGGCAGCACCATGGGCTGGCCAGAGGTTTAGAAAGCTGTGTCTTCCCTCTCTGAGCTGCAGCCCTGCTGGGCTGGGCAGGACAGGGACAGAGCAGGGCACAGGCAGCTTGGCCTTGGTGTCTTTGGAGCTTTGGGGAGCTCTCCTGGACAATCTTCCCTGTAAAGGTGCTGTGGTGTGGCCTGGAGGCCCAGCTGGCAGACAGGGTGTCTTCTCTTGCTTTTAGAAATCGTGGCCTTGACTTTCCACCCTGCTGAGAACGTGGGGCTGCATTTTTGCTGATGTTTTATCCTTATTCCTATTTAAAGAAGATCCAGACGGAAGCTGCCAGTGAGCTTAAAAACTCACTCCTCCTAAAGCATATTCCTGGCAGGAACAGTCAGCACAAACTAGGTCTTGGGTCTGTTTCTCTTGGCTAAAGGAACTTGTCAATCCAGAAATGAAGGAAGTAGACTTTATTTATCCTGCTGGACGTTTGTCTTGGAAGGGGCTCATCAAACTCCTTGCCTCGTAATTTCCTGACTCTCATTCATCTCACACACAGCCTTGGAAGCTGGAAATCAAAACAAATAGAGGAAAAATTAAAAGAAAGCTCAGAGTCTTTTTTTTTAATATGCACTTAAAATCTTGCTAATAGGTATTTCTATTGGGTTCTTAAAAAGCAGTATCTTTGGCTTTGTAGATTGTTTTAATTATGGAAAATCATTACTTCCTTCTTCCTTTTCCTCTCTAAGTGTAGGAGAAACTGATCCTCTTCTCCTTCAAAACAAAACAACCTCCATTTCTTTTTGAGTATGAAGGTTTTGGACTGTACTAGAAATGGCACTGCAAAAAATTATGGGCTCTAGACATGAGCACCCAGCTTTCCTTGGGGGACGCTGAAGGTGCTTCTCCCATCCCACAGATACTTCTGCCATTGTAAAAACTCCTTGTCAGGTCCCACAGAACAACCTCAAACCCAGACTTTGAAGGGCTCACTCTTTATTTTGGGCTGTCAAACATGCAGTCCAACCCACCACACCTGACACCTTTTGTGCCCTCTCCCCTTCTGTTTTTGTACATGGGAGCCTTTCTGATGATAGAGATGTGGAGATGATGGTGGGACAGTGACGACGGAAACAGCAAATTTTGCCTGGAGAGCAATTACCTGGGGTGGGAGCACCGTGCAGTGTGGCTGGGGGTAAAGCTCAAGAATCAGAATTTTCCAAAACCAGGAATCTGAATTGTTCTAAAATTATAAAATTGGTCAGGCTTTGAGAGCTACTTATTTGGAAGGAGCTGAGAGAAAGGCAGACAAGGGCCAGGCACATTCAGTGCACTCGGGGGAAGGCTGCTGCTCATGGGGGGGAACAGATGTGACTTCACTGGGAGGATTCAGGTGCCAGCTGATCATTCCTGTGTGCTCCACATCTCATGTTGATTATTATTCTTTCAGAAATTTGAGCTGTATCAGGTACATGCCTTCTGTACAGGCTGCCCCTCAGGCTTTGCCAGCAGCAGGGGTTGTAAAGCTGGGTTTAGGAGCACTGGATAGCTGGTGTTTCCCACCCGTGTAGCACATCTTCCATTTCAAGGAATAAAGGAGCAACTCCGGGTATTTGAGGTTGCTTTGATGGTCCCTGACTGATACCAGGACAGATGCTGGGCAGTTTGTCAGCTCCCTCTTTTCCTGTGCTGAATTCAGACACCTAGGGAGGACCAGGCTGCCAGCTGAGACCTTCCTTTGCCAATTTAAGGTCTCTTTGCTTGTGCTGGGGCCTCACTGTAGGGTACCCCTCATTCAGGGAGGACTGGTTGTGCTGAGTTCTGCTCAATGATCTGGTTTGGTTTGCCCTTAGCTTGGTCTGGCTGCTGCTGGGTTCCCTTTCATCCAGCACTGCCTTCCCAGCTGCATTGTCTCCTCTCTCAGCACAAGATCATGTGCTCCTTCCTAGTTCCCATTTCAGGGCATCTTCAACTTGATTCTGCCAAGTCAGCTTGGAGTGCCTGTTGTCACTTGGAATGTCCTTGATTGCAAAGAAGAGAGTGACAAGAAGTCAGAAGAATAACAGGAGGGCTGGAGAAATGCTGCTGCTGAGGGCAGTTCCCTAAATGCTGGATGTGCCCAGCCAGTACCGAGTGGCAGCCCGTGCCACACTGACCTGTGTGCCTGCAGAGCCAGGCACAGCCTCATTCCCTTGTGCCTGTCCTCAGAGGTGCTCTGAGTCAAGAAAAGCTCCTTGGTAGGACAGGCAGTGGACCTGAGTGGTGGCCAACAGTCTGGCTGTGCTCCTGGGTCCTGCCAGCCCAGCTCAGGGCAAGGCTGGAGACCCCAGGGAGCTGCTCCTGCCTGGAGTTGTGCCAGTCCTGGGCCAGTACCACTGTCTGCACCTCCAGAGGGGACTGGGAAGGGGATCATGGATGTGGGTGATGTTCAGGGATGATGGATGTGGGCCTGAGGATGCTGTCAGTGCCTCTTGCTAAAAGAAAGGATTGTTCTCTGCCAGCGTGGCCATGACAATGGGCAGCACCTTCAGCAAAGCCCGGGTGGATCCCAGTCCTGAGAGCTCAGTCCTGCAGAGGTTCTGTGGGGTTTACTGGCATCATTCAGCTTCTTACTTGTCAACACAGGGCTGACAATGAGGCTGTTCTGGAGAGGGTTGTGCATGATTAATTCTGTCCTGTCCTGCTGCCTCCCCACCACTGACTGCAGCTCTTCTCTGTAAAGGGAAAGAAAAGGACTGTTTCTGCCTCAGTGAGTTTGTATCAGATTTATGACAGAAGGGTGTGTTTTCTCCACCAAATACACAGTCACTGAGGCAGTTCCTGCTCCTGTGTAGAGACTGCAGCTTTGGAAATTATTTGGGGGATGCCAGAGCCAAAACAGAACTAAGACCTTCCCTAATCACCTGGGAATTCATTAGCACAGCCCTGTTGTCTCAATTTTTGGCCTGTCAGCACACAAATGGTGCAGCTGGAGCAACATTCTGCCCCTTGGCCTCCTGGTTTCTGCACATGGAGGGGTCTTACCACACCTGACACCTTTTCATGCCCCCCTTTTCATGTTGTCTGTTATCAAACCTCCTGATTGCTTCTGATTTTCCTCCACCAGGGAATTCTCTTAGTGTACGATATCACCAATCGCTGGTCCTTCGATGGGATAGACCGATGGATAAAGGAAATAGATGAGGTAAGGGAAAGGAGGAACATGTGCAGGGACCTATAGCAGAAACCTGGGGAGGTGTCACCCGAGGTGTCACCTCTCATATGGGGACACGAATGGCTCTGCTATGGAGGGGACACAGTGGCAGTGGAGTACTGAGCAGAGCAAAGCAGTAAGTGCCTGCCCTCCTCCTCTCTGTAAATCTGGAGTAGCAGGAAGGGGCTTGGGAATGGTCAGGAAAGGTAGGGAAGTTTCCCCTAAAATCACAGAACCACAGAATACGTTGAGTTGGAAGGGACCCACAAGGATCACCAAGTCCAACCCTCAGCCCTGCACAGGCCCATCCCCAAGAGTCACACCCTGTGCCCCAAAGCATCATCCAAACCCTCCTGGAGCTCTGGCAGCCTCGGGGCTGTGCCCACTGCCCTGGGGAGCCTGGTCAGTGCCCACCAGCCTCTGGGGGAAGAACCTTTTCCTGAGATCCACCCTGACCCTGCCCTGACACAGCTCCAGCCCTTCCCTGGGTGCTGTCCCTGTCCCCACAGAGCAGAGATCAGTGCCTGCCCCTCCCCAGGGAGTTGTCCCTGCAATTAGGTCTCCCCTCAGTCTCCTCTTCTCCAGCTGAACACCCCAAGTGCCTCCAGCCGCTCCTTACACGCTTCCCCTCCAGGCCCTTCATGTGAGCCCTGATTTCTGCTCTCCCTTCCCTGTTCCAGCATGCCCCAGGTGTCCCTCGGATCCTGGTGGGGAACAGGCTCCACCTGGCCTTCAAGAGGCAGGTGCCCACGGAGCAGGCACGCGCCTACGCCGAGAAGAACTGCATGACCTTCTTCGAGGTGAGCCCCCTGTGCAACTTCAACGTCATCGAGTCCTTCACGGAGCTGTCCCGCATCGTCCTCATGCGGCACGGCATGGAGAAGATCTGGAGACCCAACCGAGGTCAGTGGGGAGCAGGACACTCCCTGTGAGAAGGGCTGGGCTCACGTGGAGGGGTGGGGCTGGCTGCCTGTGTGGGAGGCTGTTCCCGAGGAGCTGTGGGAGCTGGATCCACCTGCCAGGGAGAAACACCTCGGGCCAGACAAGCTGAAGCTGAGCCACAAGCTGCCTGTGCTGGCAGGGGCTGGGCAGCTCCACAGGGCAGTCCAGCATGTCTGGGATCTGCAGTGCTCTGGGGCATCCTCCACCTTGCCACTTGCTCTGGATGAGGCTCAGGGCAATTATCTCCCAGCTTGAAAGCACTTCCATCAGACGTCTGTGTGGGATGAATCCAAGCATAAGCACTTTGGTCCTTGCCCTTGCCTGAGCCTGTCTCCCCTGTTCTGGAGGGAAGCAAAGTGAGCCCAAGGAGCTGAAAGGGGCTAAACCTCCTCCCTGCTGTCAGCAGGCAGCAGTGGGCTGGGGTATTCCATATATCCAGGCTCCTGTGCTGCAGTGAGGCAAACCACAAGCAGATTCCATTTATGTCTCAGCCTGTTGGGTTTGAAGCAAAATAATCTCAGTTCCCACGTTCTTCCTGGTTGGAGGTAGCACTGTGTCCCACTGCAGTCTGAGCAGCAGATCTGTGCTCCTAGGGTGACCTGCCCTCTTATGGATCTTCACCTCCTGCTCACCAGGGAGGCAAAATCTTCTGCCTGGGCTCCTGTCCCCAACCTGGGGGACTTTCTCCAGGTCACAGAGGGATGGTGGGCAGGGACTGGGCTGCATTCACAGACCTTTCCTGAACTAATTCCAGTGGATTTGCAGTTGTGGGCTGCCTGCTTGGGAATGGATAGGGCAAAAAGAAACAGCCTCACATTGTGCCAGAGGAGATTTAGATTGGATATTGGGAAAATCTCTTTACCGAAAGGGCAGTCAGGCCCTGGCACAGCTGCCCAGGGCAGTGGTGGAGTCCCCATCCCTGGAGGTGTTCAGAAAAGGTGTGAATGTGGCACCTGGGGACATGGGTCAGTGGTGGCCTTGGCAGTGCTGGGGGAATGGTGGGAGTCGATGGTCTTAGAGGGCTTTTCCAACCTTTATGAGTCTGTGTTTCTGTGAATGGGGAGCTGCCTGCTCTGGAATAGCAGCAGGCTCTGGCAACAGCAGGAGGAGGATGACGCGTGCCCTCGTGTGGCCGCTGGCTGGGAATTCCCCTCCGAGCAGAGGGACTTCCCAGGGCAGGCTCACATGGTGCAGGCTGAGCTAAGAGGCAGCTGGGAAGAGGGAAAGGGCAGAGTGCTGCTCTGGCTTGGTGGGGTCTCCGTGGCCGTGGGTTCTGCAGAGAGTTGCAGCTCCCCAAGCAGGTCCCAAGGGGCACTGTCCTGTTTCAGGACTTGCTGATCCTGTTGCCTTTTTCCTGGGCACAACCTGGTTGCCAAAGGATGGGCTGAGAAGCCAAGTGTCTGTCAGGAATGTGAGCCAGGCCCTGCTGCCCTGGGTGCTGAGCAGGGGAGGGCTGGCAGTGCCTAACCCTGTGTTGGCACCAAAGCTGGTGTCTGGTAAAGCACAAACCCCCCACAGCAGAGCTCACCTCGATTTCCCAAGCTTTTGTCCTAACTAACCTGCTCCTTACTCAAGGCTCCTGTGCAATCATTCTTGGCATCTCCCTGAGGAGCAGGAGCGGTGCAGTGTAAGGAATAGCTGTGGGATGAGGGCAGCTTGGGAAACCTCTTGGCCTTTGACCGTGTGGTTGTTTCTCCCCCCAGTGTTCAGCCTACAGGACCTGTGCTGCCGAGCCATCGTGTCCTGCACCCCGGTGCACCTCATCGACAAGCTGCCCTTGCCTGTCACCATCAAGAGCCACCTCAAGTCCTTCTCCATGGCCAACGGGATGAACGCGGTGATGATGCACGGCCGCTCCTACTCCCTGGCCAGCAGTGGGGGTGGGAGCAGCAGCAAAGGGAACAGCTTGAAGAGATCCAAATCCATCCGGCCGCCCCAGAGCCCCCCACAGAACTGCTCGCGCAACAACTGCAAGATCTCTTAGCAGGACGGGCCCCGTGAGCTCTGTCGGATCCGCGCCCAGCCACCGATGTACAGCTGTTTGCACACCCAGCCCTTCCCCACTGGATCCTCTCCGATGGGTGGCTTTTCCAATGGCACGCACGAGCGTTAGGAATGTGCTCACGTTTTGGCTTGGCATAGGAAGAAGCGTTGGTGCCGGCTGGATCCCGCGGCGCTGGCGGGGACAGGATCTGCCAAGTGACCCTCCAAGAATGCTTTGGGCTTTGCCTCTCGGCCTGGGGTGGAAAATTCAGCAGCTGCCGGGTTGGGGAGGGGGGAAGGGGAAAAAAAATCTCATCCAGTCTCAATAGAGCAATGGATTTAATGGAAGATTGAGAGGCTTAAGGGAGTAGGCAAGGAGAGTCTGTGCTGCAACTTTAACTCTTGGCCTCCTGAACGGATTGCTGGTGCAATAATGATCATTGGATGTAGACAAAAAGAAGCAGGGACAGGGGAATAATGACAGTTTTCACCAGGATGTTCACCTGCTGTTGCCAAAAATCCAGAAAACAAGGCAAGAGTTGGCCAATTGGAAAGGGGAAGGCAGCGCTGTGCTCGCCGCCTTCGCTTATTTATGTAAATATTATACATATATATATATATCACTTGTTTTTTAAGGGTTTTTTTAAGAAGCAGTCAGGGAAAATTTTATGCAGCCATGTAAATACAAGCACTGGATTGACTTTCCCAGTGTCAGCAAAGGGGAGAAGTGGAGGATTTTTCTGATGAAAACACATAAATGCTTTAAGAGACTTTCCCTCACCCCTGGGCTCGTGCTGGCGTTTTTAAAGACCACATGTGCAGAAGGAAAGGACAATGGGTGTGGAACATGCCCCAAGCTGCTTTATTCCAATCATTCCCTAGAACTTGTGAGTGCCGAAGGCAAGGTGGGATGGCAGAGAGAAGAGGCCTGGGTCACAGGGGGCTGGGGTTTTTTGACCAGGCAGGAGGAAGAGGCAGCTCTGGGGTCAGACTGATGCCTTGCTCACTTTGCGCCTTCTGGTTGGGGTTTTGGGAGCAGGGGGTGGAAGCATTGTGCCTAAAGCAGAGGAAAAATGCTGAATTTTGTCCCTTATTGCTGCAAAATCTTGGCTGTTGTTTCCAGTGCCCTCCATCCATAATCCCACCCTGTGTGACAGCCCCTGGATCCTGGCTGCTTCCAGCTTTGCTTTCCCAAAGACACTGCCTGAGCTCGTGCTGCTGTGGCTCCTCCTGGATGAAAGTGGGAAAGGGCAGAGGCAGCTTTTCCCACTGGAGCATGAAGGAGCAGGGACTGGGAAGCTGAAAGGTTGGGGTGGGGAAACAGCAATCCCCAGGTCCCTTAGTGGCAAAGTCACTCAGCTCTTGGGGCAGTCCCAGGAGATCAGGAGAGCAAACTGCTTTGCTCCATAGGACAGCTGAATTTTGGAGGGGTAAGAGCTTGGGATGGATCTTCTGTCAAGCAAGCACACCTGCTTCCCTGGCCTCATCCCATGGCTCACCTGTGCTGGGAATTCACCTGGAAGCTGAGAGGTAACACCCAGCCCTTATCCAGAGCTGAGAGGGCCTGGCAGTGGAGCTGAGCTCTGGCAGCAGATTCTCAAAGGTGGCCGGGGCGTGTAGACCAAGAGCAGCGTGGTAGGAGGTGAAGTGTGTGGTGCTGCCATCCTGCTCCAGCTGCCCCCAGCAGCTCCTCGAGGCCTGGCCTTGCTCTGCTCCCCCTCCCCAAGCCACTTGGTGCACTGTGTGGGCAGGATGAAGCCGCAGCATCTCCCGCGTGGCCGACGGACCCGCCGTGCCCGGGCAGGGACATCGCCCTCCCTCGCTCCCGAGCAGACCTGGAGGGTGCCAGAGCCTTCCCCCTCCCTCTGCAGAACACAACAGGGGCAGGTCTCTGGGCTCAGCTCGATCTCTGCTTTATCACCCAGCTCAAGTGAGCGGGGAGAGAATTAAATCCCAGGCAGGTGGAGGGCGAGAAGAATCCTTTGTAGTGGTGCTTTGGCTCGAGAGCAAAGCTGGGGCCGGGCGTGGCGCGGTGGCGCAAGGCCGGGGGATTTGGAGAACCTGTCTGGGACGGCTGGCACCTGTTTCCCATCACTTAACACGCAGCAGAAGACAATCGCTGGCTCAGCAGCCCGGGAATATACGGCCAACAGGTGATGGGCACCAGAACCGGCGCCTTCTCCCGGGAAACGCCGCCCGGGCACCGGTGCGTGGGGCGAAGAGGGATGGAGGGCTCCTTCCTGGAACCACCAAGCTGCTGCATGTCCTCAGACTCGCTGTACCTCTGCTTTGGTTTGGCTGTGCCACGTGTGCCACCTGCCCACGCCGTTCCCCTGCCGTTGGTTTGGGTTTTGCCACCCTCTCGTGTCTCACGGATCCTGTCTGCAGTGAGGATGGAAGATTTCCCTGGAGTGATTGCCCAGCAACAAACGTTTTTTTTATGTTTTAATTTAAAAGGAAAAAGATTCTTGCATCTGATGTCAACACTAGTCTGTAGCTGCTCTCCAACACTTGTACCATTCCTGAGTTGGGTTTTTTTGGACTGTCCTTTCATTTTTTTATTCCTTTGTACAGTCAGTGTTGTTCAACTGATTCAACATGGTTTTGTTTTGTATAAATTAAAGTCTTTTTGTTTGTTTTGAACTACCAGTTGAAAAGTGGAGAAATGGTATCTGGTTTTGTGTAGGCTGGGAAGAGATTAAAGGGAAACGGTGGTAGTTTGCCCATACCTGGGGTTTAGGGGCTGCTTGGTGTGCAGGTGTGCATTCCCACTTCCAGGTCATCCACAAAACAAGTCAAATGACGTTTTCTGGAGAGTCTTCTTAGTGGTGATTCCTGGCTGTGGTGGCTTTTTGCCCTTTTCCATGCATGCAGAGGCAAAATCTGTTTGTGATTGTCACAGAATCAAGTTTTGGGGTGGTGGAGCTCTAAGAAAACACAGACTCATCTCCAACACAGTTTGTCCCGTAGGTGGCTGGAGGCAGCCGGGCTCTCCAGCAGCTTGCTGGGAATTGTGCCCATCCCTGCCCCACAGGGACAGGTTTGCAAGTACAGTCAAAGCCTTAAATCCCTTCTTTGGGTCCAGGTGGTCCTGGGGGAGTAGTCACCCATCCTGCCCAGACTGGAGCAAGCTGGAAGCCATCCTGGGATAAATGCGACTGAAACAGAGAGGAAGCAGCACCAGTATCACACCAGGGTGGCCTCTGGAGGCACTGGGAGCCCCAGAGAAGGGGGATTTGCTCCTGGGGTGGAGGGAGACTTCTTGTCTGATCCTTTTCTCCCAGCCCACCTCCCCTTGACCTCCCTTTTCCCCTGCTTCTCACTTCCCTAGGATCAGATTTTCCACTTCGTACCAGACTGGCCACGCTTGTTTTAACAGCTTAAGTAGTAATTGCCGGGGCTGGGAGGGGGCAGGGGGAAATGAGATCGTGTCTGCAGCCTGGAAAACCCTGGAGCTAAGGTGAAAGCCTGGTCAGGGAAGAGTCACGGAGCCTTTTTTTTTTCTCCTTTTTTCAGGGGGTTCTGGAAGTGTCTGTTGGCTCTTGCAGGGCCGAAACAAAGGCTGTGTGTGGTTTCAGGTGGGGCAGGGACAGCCGGAGCCCATTATGCTGGAGCAGCGGGGGCTGCCTGAGCCACAGCTGCCTGCTTGGGGAGAGCAGGGCAGGAAAACACTGCACAGCCTGAGCCTGCTGGGGAGGCTGGGAGAGCTTCAGGGCTCCTTGGAGAAGGAGCAGGGAGCAGGTTCTCCTGGGGTGATTCAGGCTTTTCGTCATGGAGTGGGTTTCCCAATTCGAGGTGTATTGGATTGGTCTTGCTGTCCCACACAGGCTGGGAAGAGCTGGTGACCTCCATCCAACTGCAAGGTGGATGGAAATGAGGGTGCAGCTCCCTGTGGGTGGATTGGAGGGGCAGGAGCCCCCCGGGTGCAGGGAATTACTGAAGGGGGACACAACACTGCACCCCTCCTCCAGGACATGGTGCTGAACCTGAGATGAGCTCGGTTGATTAAAACGTGGTCCTAATAATGCCAAGGTCATGGGTTCAATCCCTGTATGGGTCATTCACTTTAGAGTTGGACTCAGTGGTCCTTGTGGGTCATTTGCAACTCAGAATATTCTGTGATAAACTTCCATCTATATCTGGGATCTTTGAAAGGGACACCAAAAATCCCTCTTTTAGGGTATGGCGAGTGCTTGGACACAGGGAGGTGAACAGTTTGGGGGAGACTGAAATTACAGCTGCTTTCAACCTTGAGATGGGGAAAGTGCCATGGGCTTTTTTGGGTGGGGAAAGTCACTTTGTCCTTCACCTTCTCCTGAAGAAGCACTAGAAGAGGCCGGCTGGGGGTCCCCAGGTGGGGGTGAGAGTCTCAAGCTGGGTGAAGGTCCCCAGGTGTGGGTGAGGATCTCAGGTTGTTGGGAGCTGTATTTCCAACCACACAGCACTTGGCATCCCTCCATCCAGCCCTGCACCCCTGGGAAGGCTCCGGCCACTGCTTGTCCAGCCTCACAGCCTTTGATCTCAGGTGACACAGGGATGAGGCATCTCGGGCTCTGGTGTGAAGCACGTGCCACCCTTCAGGGCTGCTCCTCTGGCTCTGGAGAGGAGCTGTGGGGCAGGAGCTGACCCAGACCCCAGCACTGGCATCGTGCTGTGACCACAGAGCCCAGCGTGGGGATGAGTGAAAGCTCCAAGTTTCCTGTTCCCCTTCCCTTTCCTTCTTCACCAGCACCCTTGGAAGAACCCTGGGGTGGCTCTGTACTCCTGGGCTGCATCACCAGGAAGCGAGGTGCCCTGCAGCTGCCACACAGCTGGAGCGAGGTGGGTGTGTGGGTCAGGGGTCTCCAGGTAGCTGGTGCATGGGGTCGGCCGGGTGGGTCTGGGTGTCTCCAGGCTGCTGGGCTATGTCGGGTACAGCCTCCAGGAGCTCCTGGCTGGGCTGTCCTGTTGCAATTCACTGTTTGCAAAACGTATCAGCCTCCCCATGAGTGTCCTGGGACAGCAAAACCTCCCTCAGCATCCACAGCTGGAGGAACCCTTGGGCAGCTGCCTGACTGCGAAACTGGGGATCCCCAGCACAGCCATGGGACATGTTCTGGCCCTCCACGTGTGGTCATGGCCAGCTGGTGACAGGCCTGACTGTGCTTTGGGGTTTGGGGCCTTGGGGAGTCCCAGTGTCACCCCAGTCATCCCAGAGCCCTGGACAATGCAGGCATTTGCCAGCCCTGGAGGGGAAGTGGCAGCAGTGGCAGGTCATGGCTGGAGGCCACTGTGGCTGCACCCTGCTCACACCTCCATGGGGTGTCGAGGGCCCACCCAAACTGCCTGGTCTGGGGCAAAAGGGCTCCCCTAAGGAGCTGCACACTGAGAGAGCACCAAAGCATGACGTGGAAAAGCATCTCTGGGATGCAGGTTGGTTGGATTCCTCACAAAAAAGATAAATCGAAAAAGGGTTGCCCCCTTCTTTTTGTCCACCTCCACCACTACCCCCCCAGGAGGGTCTGGAGGTGCTGAGCTGCTTCTCCGGGGCAAAAGCCCTTCAGGTTTGCTGTTTCACAGGGGCTGCAGATCCCCCCCGGTGCTGAAGCTCTCGCCAGAGCCGGAAGGGTTAATGCTCCCAAAATGCCATGAAATGTTCCTGCT
Organism: Campylorhamphus procurvoides; assembly: GCA_013396655.1. Lineage (NCBI taxonomy): Eukaryota > Metazoa > Chordata > Aves > Passeriformes > Dendrocolaptidae > Campylorhamphus > Campylorhamphus procurvoides. The sequence goes on along the minus strand of WBMV01004774.1, from coordinate 208,374 downwards.
GCAGGTCAGTCTCCACCGGGGATTAGGGGGATCTGGCCGGGGAGCTGGGGTCGGCTCCTGCCCGCTCAGGGCCGGTGCGGGACGTGCTGGGTGAGCCCAGGCACAGCGTGCGGGGTCTGGGATGGCTCAGAGGACAGCCTGGCTGTAAATCAGCGGGGAGGGAGGGCTGGGAGAGCCCCTCCAGGGGGCTGGGTGGGCACCCACTCCACCGGACGAGCCGGGGTCCTGTGCCTGCAGCGCGGACCCCGTGGGATGCGGGCTGGGGAGCGGGGATGGATCCGTGCCGGGGCGGGTATCCCGGTCCTGGGATGCGGGCGGGGGAGCGGGGAGGGATCCGTGCTGGGCGGGTATCCCGGTCCTGGGATGCGGGCTGGGGAGCGGGGATGGATCCGTGCTGGGCCGGGTATCCCGGTCCTGGGTGCCCAGGGGTGAGGTGCGGGCTGGGGGGCTCCGGGACTCGGTCCCGCAGCGTGGGCTCCGAGTGCCCCCCACTGCCCCGTCCCACCGGACCGCAGGCTCTGGCTGTTTTCTCATCCTGCAGGAATTCGGCTCCGTGGGCCCGGCGGGTTTCTGTGCGTCCCTCCCTCCCTCCTTCCACTCTCCCTCTTTGGAGACTTTCTGCATTCTGCCTTTGATCTCCCCCCGTGTTTGCCCAGGGATCGCCGGGCTCGCCGGGGTTAGAGGCTGAGGTCAGCGCCTTTCCCATTCCAAACACCCAGAAACATCAGTTGGAAGGGAGGGGATTCAGATTACAACCTTCCCGTCCTCCCCTTCCACCCCACTCGCCCCGCTCGCCGCGCCGGGGATGGACTGAGCCCCGAGGGGCACTCGGCGCTGCCACCGTGTCCCCGAGAGCCGCGGCGGCGATGGATGGAGGCGGGCGGCAGCGCCGGTGGTCCTGCGGGCCGTGCTGAAGGGCAGAGGTTTGGTCCTCTCCTCCTCCTCCTTCTCCTCCTCCTCCTCCTCCCTACTCTTTGTCCCCCCGCCCGCCCGCCTTCTCGCTCATCCCCTCCGTCCTGAATGTGATTTATCCCGAGCCTTCTCCAGCGAGCCAGGCGGGCGGCGCGGGGTGTCCCGATGGCTCCTCGTGGGCGCGGCGGGGCCCGGGACCCGCGTGGGCGTGGGAGGCAGCGGATCCCCGTGGGCATCGCGGTGCTGCTGCCCGCGCTGGCGGCGGCGGCGGGGCTGAGCCTGCAGCACCTGGGCGTGTGTCCCAACCAGCTGAACCCCAACCTGTGGGTGGACGCGCAGAGCACCTGCGAGAGGGAGTGCCAGAGCGACCAGGTGAGCGCGGGCGGAGGGAGGGTGACAGGTTTTGGGGGTATCCCCAGGTCCCCGAGGGGATGCTTTGGGTCCTGTGCCAGGTGGCACAGCCGGTTCAGTTGTTTCAGTGCAATGGGCTCAGCCCGTCTGCCTCTTCCCCACCTCAAGCCCCTGCTGTCTGCTGCCGTGAGGGGTGCCCCGGAGATGCTCCCCGACCCCCCACGGGCAGAGAAAGTGCTTGTTGTCCCCACGTTCCCCCCTCGGGATCCTGTCCCATGGACACGACCCCCTCCGTGCACCCCCGGGATGCTCCCACCCAGCCAAGGGGCCGGGATGAAGGGAATGGGTGTGCTGGGACAGGGATCCCACCAGGCAGAGGGCAGAGCCCACTCCCAGCTCTTCCCCGAGGGCAGGAACCCATCCACGGACCGGGCTGCCCGAGCGATCCTCTTCCCCTGGCTCTGGGCTCCACAGGAGTGAGCAGAGGCAGCAGCACCCCCACCCCGGTTAGGGCTGCCCGGACCGGGGGAGATTCCTTCACAATTCATCTGTGTAATGAGTTCTGCCTCCCCTCCGCCAGCAGAAGCTGAGAGGGGCCAGACGCCGTTTGCTGGGGGTCCCTCATCACTGCAAACACCCTGGGGGTGCTGAGGGTGGGCTGGGGACGGTGCAGCTTTGGCGAGGAGGTTTTGGGCTCTCCCCAGGGCTGTGCAGGGGACACCTGCCCACCCAACAGCCCCACTGGGGTGGGAACGGCACCCAGAGCCACAGCGCCGGCGGTGACCTCCCTGTCCCTGCCACAACCTCCTCTCCGTCCCCGGCCAGGACTGTGAAGACTTTGAGAAGTGCTGCACCAACGTGTGCGGGCTGCGGAGCTGCGTGGCCGCGCGTTTCGCCGACGGCAGCGCCCCTGCTCTGGCTCTGGCCCCCGCCGCGTCCTGCGAGAGCTTCGTGTGCGCCCAGCAGGGCTCCGACTGCGACATCTGGGACGGGCAGCCCGTCTGCAAGTGCAAGGACCGCTGCGAGAAGGAGCCCAACTTCACCTGCGCCTCCGACGGCCTCACCTACTACAACAAGTGCTACATGGACGCCGAGGCGTGTCTGCGCGGCACCCGCCTCACCACCGTGCCCTGCAAGCACATCTTCACCTGGCCCGACACCAGCCCGGTGCCGCAGGAGACCACGGCGCGCCCCACGCCCGGAGCCGGCCCCGACGTGCCGGTGCCCCCCGCCCTCTACACCAACCCCTTCCACCAGTCCGTGCGCGCCGGGGGCACCGTCAGCTTTCGCTGCGATGTCAGCGGGCGGCCCCGGCCCGACATCACCTGGGAGAAGCAGAGCGAGCGCGAGGAGAACTTCATCATGCGGCCCGACCAGATGTACGGCAACGTGGTGGTCACCAACATCGGCCAGCTCGTCATTTACAACGCCCGCCAGGAGGACGCCGGCATCTACACCTGCACGGCCCGCAACGCCGCGGGGCTGCTCCGCGCCGACTTCCCGCTGTCGGTGCTGAGGAGGGAGCCGGGGGGCACCCCTCGGAGCGGCAGCCCCCAGCCCTTCCCCAGCGCCGAGTGCCTGAAGGAGCCGGACCGGCGGCGCTGCGAGGCCCTGGAGGTGCGCTGGCACTTCGATGCCAAGCAGGGCTCCTGCCTCACCTTCCGCTACGGCGGCTGCGGCGCCAACAGGAACCACTTCGAGACGTACGAGGAGTGCCGAGCCGCCTGCCTGGGCAGCGCCCGGCCCACCTGCCTGCTGCCCATGGTGCAGGGGCCCTGCCAGAACTGGGAGCCGCGCTGGGCGTACAACCACCTGCTGAAGCAATGCCACTCCTTCGTCTACGGCGGCTGCGAGGGCAACACCAACAACTTCGAGAGCAAGGAGACCTGCGAGGACGTGTGCCCCTTCCCCAAGAGCCTGCAGTGCAAGGCCTGCCGCCTCAAGAGCAAGATGGTGCTGAGCCTCTGCCGCAGCGACTTCGCCATCGTGGGCCGGCTGATGGAGATCGTGGAGGACCAGGACTCGGGCATCGCGCGCTTCGCCCTCGAGGACGTGCTCAAGGACGAGAAGATGGGCCTCAAGTTCTTCAACATCAAGTACCTGGAGGTGACCTTGACCGACATGGACTGGAGCTGCCCCTGCCCCAACATGACGGCGGAGGACGGGCCGCTGATCATCATGGGCGAGGTGCACGACGGCATGGCCACGCTGGACCCCGGCAGCTACGTCCGCGCCGCCAACGACAAGCGGGTGAAGAAGATCTACGAGCTGATGGAGAAGAAAACCTGCGACCTCCTGAACCGCTTCCAGGACTAGGGGAGAGCCGGGACATGCCGGCGGGGGGAGCTGCAGGCACACCATGGAGGGGGCGGCCCTGGGGGAGCCCCTGCACCTGTACCTAGAGGTTACCCACCGTCATGTAGTTCCCCCAAGCCCATGCTGAGCCCCGACCCAGCTCCCACCTCCCCTGTAATTTATCTGCTGCACGTCCCCGCCTTGTGTGCCCCCCAGCCTGGCCAGCAGCAATAAAGAACTGGGTTGGGTTGCAGAGGGGTGGGAGGTCTGCCAGGACATCCCTGCTCCCCATAAAAACTTTCCCACCTCACCAAAGCTTCTGGCCCCAGTGTAGCACCCCCGGTGCAGGATGTGACCCCCCCGCTGGTGCTGAGCGGGTTTGGAGATGCACCCCCCGTGTCTGCACTGAAAGCTTCAGGATGGTGCTGGGGCAGGGGGAGGCAAAGACATGGAGTTTATTGGGGGGAGCAGCACAGTCCTGGGGAAGGGAGGGGGAAGTGGGATGGGCCCCCTGCCATTGGCACAGCATCCTCTATGGAAACAGAGCAAGAAATCACCCCCACGCCCCGGGGGTGCCGTGACCCCTCTCCCACACCTGTGCCAGCCAAGGTGAGTAGGGCACTGTGCCATCACTGCCGTCCCCAGCTGGCACCAGTGGGGACCAGAGGAGGCAGCAGTGGGGGCAGCAGTGCCGGAGGCGCTGCCAGGGCAGGTTACAGCTTGCGGAAGATGAGACTCTTGTTGTTGGCCGGCATGTCCACCTGGGAGCGCAGAGCAGGGGTCAGGGGTCCGCCGGGGTGGGGACCACCCTGCCCCCAGACCCCTCCACTCACCATCCTCTCGAGGCGCAGCCCGTTGGTCTCGGCCAGTTCCCGCAGCAGCGCCGTGTCCCGCAGCCCCCAGGCGGGATTCCTGCGGGAGGGACGCTGGGTCGGACAGACGGACAGGAAGGGAGGGATGGGCAGACATCGTGCCCCAAAGCATCCCCATCTCCCGGGGCTGCCCCTGGGTAGGGGGGTTGCCCCCGGACACTGCTTATCTTGAAGGACCACGCTGGGAGGGAGTTTCCTGCAGCTGCAGGAGCATGGGCAGGACAGACAGCAGAGGCAGGACAGACAGGACGGGTCCCCAGCAGCCTCGGCCCCCCCGGCCCGCTCCTACCTCTGTCTCAGGCTGCGGTCAAAGTCCACGTTGCTCTGGGGGCTGATCTGTCCGTCCACGGCATAGGGCTGGTGGGACATGGAGCAGGGGCTGCAGGCACCTGTGTCCCCACTTGTGCCATCCTGTGTCCCCCCGAGCCCCACCTCCATGGGCTGCTGTCCCCACCATGCACAGAAACCAAGCAGGAAGAGACATGGCCCCCAAGAGGGAGATGGGTCCCATCATCCTCAGCAAGTCCTGTCACTCACCTCAGGTCCTGTCACCCCCTGGGGGTCCTGTCACCCATTGGGGGTCCTGTCACCCACCTCAGGTTCTGCCGTGCACCTCAAGTCCTGTCACCACCTCAAGACCTGCCACCCACCTTGGGTCCTGTCACCCCCTACAAGCCCTGTCACCCACCTTGGCTCCTGTCGCCCTCTGCAGCCCCCCAGACCCTTCCTCAGATAAGGCGAGAGAGGACAGGATTTCTCCCATCCAAAACTGCCCCAACCAGAGCTCAGCATGTACCCCAAAAGGCAGAGACCCCCTAAACCCAAGCTCCCCCCTTTCCCAGCCCCCCCAAGCCATGCCTGGAGCTGCCCTCCCACCAGCCCCCCACGAGCAGCATCACCAGTGGCACCCTGAGCCCCTCTGGGCGCTCCCACAGCAGGACAGTGACCCACCCCGTAGGTGAAGAGCACTCCTCCGGGCTTCAGCAGCACCCCAGCACCCCTGAACAGGCCCTGGAGAACAGGAGAGGTGGGGATTGGGTCAGGGGGCTGGGGACACCCCCGGGGATCTCCCTCCTTGGCCCTGGCACCCCCAGAGCGGGGCACAGGGGCCGGGGGAGGGCTGCTCACCTCGGTGCACCGCAGCTCTGAGATGTGCATCATGTTGATGCTGACGAGGAGGTCGAGGGTGGCGGGCTGGGTGCCCCCCCACGTCTCCCAGCCCTGTGACACGTCCAGCAGGATGGGGGGCAGCAGGTTGGGCAACCCCGTGGCCTCCACGTACGCAGAGATGCTGTGGGCACCAGATCCCACCTCATGCCCAGCCGGGCATGGCCTGGTCAACCCCCTCCAAATCCCCCCCATCCCTCACTGCAGGCAGAGACAGAACCCCTGGATGGAGCCTCTGGTGTCTCAGGACAAGGCTGTGGGTGCAGCACAGCCTGGGGACTCTGTGCCCAGCTCTTTGCTCCCAGATGGGGAACTGGGAGCAGCTGGACAACCACCAGAAGTTCTGGAGCTCCCTGTGCTCTTGGCTCCTGTGCCCCACTGGTACCACTGCACCAGCCCCACCTGAAATTCACAGCCTTTTTTGGCACCTTCACTATCCAGGTTTTGGCTCCTACACCTTCCCAGCCTGGGGATTATTTTAACCCAGGGCAGTGGGTGCTGCTGGGTGGGCAGGACACAAATTCCCCAGGACAGGTGCCAATTGTGGCATCTCCCCACAAGGTTTACTTTTCCATGTGGGAAAGATGGATTTTGAGGCTTCTCTGGCTTGTCTGGTTGGGAGTTGAATATTGGGGATCTACTGGAAAAAATATTGTGTGTATTGATTAGGGAAGGCTGGGATGGACAAGAGTTGAATATTGTGGTTTGCCTGGAAAAAATAAAGCATCAAGTGGGGAAGCCTGGGCTGTCCAAGGGGTCTTTGCTGGAAAAAAAGTAGGCATCAAGCTCATCTGAGAGGGGGATATGGGGGGTTTTCTGGAAAAAATACAGCACTGAGCAGGAGAGCCAGGGCTGCTGGAGAGTTGAATATGGGATTTTTCCCAGAAAAAAAATCTAAAGTGGGGAGCCCAGGCCCACTGCTGAGTGGGGCTGTGCTGGGAGAAATTGCCTCCAGCTCATCCAACAGGATATTTGGGGTTTCCCTGGAAAAAATACCGCCCCAAGCAGGAGAGCCAGGGCTGCCTGAGAGTGGGATGTGGGGACTTTCCTAGGAAAAAATACAGCGGGGAGCTCGTGTCTGTGGGTCCGTGGGTCCGTGGGTCCGTGGGTCAACGGGTCCGTGGGTCCGTGGGCCCGCGGGAGGGGCTGCCGGCCGTGCTCCCCCA
>WBMV01004774.1:172420-198504 GCA_013396655.1 Campylorhamphus procurvoides | reverse complement strand
GGGGTCGCAGCCCCGCCGGTGCCCGCACGCGTCCCGCGGACACGCGTGGCGTGGGCCGCCCCCGCGGGGCACAGCGGGCTCGGGCCGCTCCTCCTCCTCCTCCTCCTTCTCCTCCCGGGAGCGGGGCCGGGGGTCACGCCGAGGGGGCGGTGCGGGGGTCCCGGTGCGGGCAGAGCCGAGCCGGGCTCGGCGTGTCCGACCCCCCCGCGCCGGCCCCGGGCACAGCCCCGATTGCACAAACCCTGCACAAACCCTGCACAAACCCTGTGACCGCCCGGCCCGGGCCGCGGCTCCGGCCACGCCACGCACCCACGCGGGGCCGGCCGTGCCCTCTGCCCCTGGAAGGTGTCGGGGGGGCGCTTTGCGTGGGTCCCAGCGCCCACCAGCGCTACCTGGAGCTGCTGGGTGGGTGCTGGACGGGATTCCATCGCCTGGGGGGGTGATGATGGATCCATCCCAAAGGAGACCCTTTCCCTGCTGCAGGTCGGGGGGTAAAGCCCACCCAGGCAGGCCAGTGGGACCCCTCCAGCTTCAGGGAATAGATAAGAGCCCCCCATCCAGCTCAGCTCCTTCCCAGGATCCCTGTAATTCACGGGAGGGGCTGCTGCCCCACTCCCCCTCCTGCTGCCCTCCCAGTGCCCCTGGTTGTGGGAGCCGGGGGGTCGCTGCCTTCCCCAGCCCACAGATTGGCCGGGGCTGCCTCTTCCCTGTCTCTCCTACCCTCCAAACCCACTCCCAGGGCCCCTTAGACTTTGTCCCATGAGGAACGTGGCTGTTGCAGACATGTCCTGCCTCAGAGCTGGACAGAAAAGCCAAAATACTGGAGTTTTGCTTTGAACGTTCCCCCAAATCTCATCCTAAGTTTTTCCTTTGGCTCTGCGTTGCTGCTTCCAGCCTGGGGCTGGTTTAAGTGCCGCCCTCTCGGAGGGGATCCCAGCTCTGAGGAAACCTGTCCTGCACCTTGATAGCCAAGGGTTGTGTCCCAGTCCTGGAGAGCCTTGGGCACATGCTGGGGTTGGGGCTGCCCCTGTGAACCTGAGTGCTTGGCCTGCAGAGGATGGCACATCCCTTGCCCAGTGGTAACAGGTTCTTTATTTTAGGGACTGCACTTAGTGCTGGGCTGGAGAACAGGTGAGACGTGGACAGCCCATACTTTTCCCTGGGGAGCTCCCCTTACAGCCCTCGCTGTGTCAGGAACCCCCTCTCCCTCGGGGCTGGGTCCCTTTCTGTCCCCTCCCTTGGGGACACAGCTGGGTGGCTGCAGCTGTGCCCCTGGCCTTGCTGGGGCTATGGGTGAACATGCACACCACGGGGCAACCTGGGGCAGCTGCACAGCCCCTGTCCTTGCTGCAAACAAGGGTGGAAAGAGCTGCTGTCCACACTCAGCCCTCCTTGCTTGTCTCCACAGCCCAGCCCAGAAACTCGTGTTCAACAGAGTGAATGGCAAGAGGCCCCAGGTGTTGCTGCAGCAGGTCTCAGCCCCCGAGGAGTGCTACACCCTGGCCCACGAGGAGAACGTGCGCTTTGTCTACGAAGGTGAGGGCAGAGGGGCCCTGGGCAGCACCAGGGGGGCTGGAGCACGTGGAGCTGCATCCTGCTGGGAGCATCAGTGGCAGGAATGCAGGTGCCAGCCTGGGGCTGTGCCCTCTCCCACCCCTCTCCTACAGCCCCCCAGGTGAGAAACCCCCATCCCAAACCCACCCACTGCCTGTTCCCCCTCTCGTAGCCTGGCAGCAGGTAGAGCAGCAGCTGGATAGCAGCCAGAGCGGGGAGAGCGCCTGTGGCCCCGTGCAGTACGTGGAGAAAACCCCCAACCCAGGACTCAAAAGTAAGTGGGAAGTGGTTGTGGCACTTCGGGGGTGCAATGAGCTGGTGAGGGCTCAGCCAGGCACCTGAGCGGGGCTGTGGTGGCAGGAGGAGGAGGATGGAGGTGCTGGAAAAGCTGGTTGGGTCTGTTCAGCTGGTGCTGAGGCCGCTCTGGGGGTCCTGGGCAGGGGCAGCTGGCCCCCAGTGCTGTGGTGGGATGTCCCACTGTGCCCCTTGGAGGAGCCCCAGCAAGCAGGACACCTGCTTGGTGACTCTTCTGGGATTCAGGCCTTCTCCAGCCACTAAGATGTGTTCCAAATCATGCTGGAGAGCCCCCTGGTCCTGCCCTGGGGACCTACTTCTCCCAGGGCAGCAGGACCAAGTGGGGATGGGGACAACACTTCTTTGGTGGCAGCTGGAGTCGGCTGTGACCACAACCTGGGGGCTCCTGCAGCAGCTGAGAGCTCCCCGAGAGGAGAAGGTCCCTGTAAACCCATCCTGGCCTTTTGAGACATGGCACAGGGGTGGGGGAAATTTGGGGATGAATATTAGGAAAAGATTCTTCCCCCTTTTCCCCCAGAGGGTGGTGGGCACTGAACAGGCTCCCCAGGGCAGTGGGCACAGCACCAAAGCTGCCAGACCTCCAGGAGTGTTTGGACAACATTCTGAGGGACAGGGTGGGATTGTTGGGGTGACTGCAGGTCCTTGTGGGTCCCTTCCAACTCAGGATATTCTGATTCCACGGTTATTTTTACTGGTGGCTCAGGGTGAGCATCTGCTCCTCCTCCAGCTTCTCCCCTCTCTTTCAGACTTTGTTCCCATTGACCTGGAGGAGTGGTGGGCACAGCAATTTCTGGCCAAAATCGAGAACTGCTCATAAAAGGGAAGAAAAGGTTGCATTTGGTCTCTTTTTAAGAGAAACGAAGCTGTGAACGCCTGGTCAGAACCAGAGTCGGAGGCGTTTTCCAACCACGTTTTTAAAAGATGCCCGGATCGGAGTGACCCACGGCACCGGACCAGAGCCATGCCCGGCCACGTGCCCTCCCTGTGCCCGGAGGAGGAGCAGCCTGTGGCCCCAGCCAGGATTCCTTAAGTGCCAGTTCTCGGACTGCTGCAGCTCCTGCAGCCTCCAGCTCCCAGGGACACTTTGGTGCCATGCTGGGGGCGAGGGAGTGGATCCCCCCCTGCTCCAAGGCCACGGGGAGGACAGTGGGGGGCTGTAGCAGGACCGCCAGACAATAAAGAGCTGAAACTGCCTGTGGAGATGCACTTGGAGGGTGGGGAAGCAGTTGGGGTGCAACATCGTGCCCTAGAGAGGGGATACTCATGGCCAAGTTTTGGCTCAGTGGGTGCCTGGCTGCTGTGAATTCAAGGAGCTTGGAGCATCTCCTTTGGGCTTGGAGCCTCTCCCCACCTCCCTGGGACCTGCATCCTTGCCCTGGGGCTGCCTCATGTCCCAGGGCTCAGCCAGGGGCTGGTGCTGCCTTAGATGATGTTTGGGATTGAGGAGGGTGCCTGGAGCAGGGCTGGTCACCCTGGCTGTGGTTCACAGCTGGGCTACGGTGTGTAGGTGGGGAAAGCTACAGGAATGGGGGGGCCAGGGCCAGCCCCTGCTGCCATGGAGGCCACAAGTCATTTTGAGCCAAGGACAGTTGTGGCTGCCTGTGGTAGAAAGGACAGGAATCCCACCCTCTGCTTCCACATAAAAATTTCTCAGCCAATGGCCTTTTCCAGGCCAAACTGAGCTCTTCTAGTTATAGTTTTGTAGGACACCCCTCTTGCCCCATGTCCTTTCCCCCAAAGCAGAGAGCAGGAGGTCAGCACAGCCTGAGCAGAGTCCGACTCCAAAGGAGGACAGGAAACACCCACTGGAAAAAGAATCACTTTTATTATTCCTATGATGGGAATAACAACCACACTGCAGCCAGCAGGGAGTAGCAGCTGCCTGGGAGCTGGGATGCTTCTCCCACCTGGGAGGCCAGAGAAGTGCCAGCAGCAGCCTGGCCCTGGCAGCACTGCCTGGTGAGCTCCTGGTCCTGCCCAGTGAGCACTCCTGGTCCAGCTCCCTGCCCTGGCACTGTGGCTGTGACTGAAATCAGGAGCAGCACCATGCACAGCCAGCAGTGCCTGCCTTGGTGACAGGGAGGGTGTTACAGCCCTGTGTGACAGGGGAGTGCTGCTTCCTTGAGCCTTTTTGCATTTAGGCCAGGATGGTCCCAGTGATACAGGACTGGGGTCGGGGGATGCCATCTGTGCCACGGACTCCTCTCCCACCAGCTCTGCCAAGGCATTGTGGGTGCTATGAGGGTTATGCCATCCCAGCACCAAGCCTTGTAGGGGGTCACCAGTACCCCATCAGGACAGGTACTGTTGCTGCTGTGCTCGGGGCACTGCCAGCTCATGGCAATTTGGCATCTTGCCCCCTGAAACCCCCATGTTCCCACTGCTCCTGAGCCCAGGCAAAACCTGGGAGGCTCTGCTGTACTTCCCTTTTCAGAAAAAAACCCCACAACAGTTATTGGGAGTCTCAGCACTTTGCTGGTGGCTCCAGCAGAAAACATCCCCTTTTTCTTTCCCTCCTGGGAAGGTCACTGATGCTGGGATTCCCCCCTGCAAGGTGCCCTGACAGTGGCTGGCTCTGCTGCCCAGTGGGATGCTCCCAGGGAGCAATCCCTCCTTGCCAGCAACTCCAAAGGGCTCCAAGGTGGTCAGGGGTGCCATTCACCTGCTGGCTGCTTACTAATAAAAACACACATCGTTAAGATCTGGGGAAATTCTTAGTAACATGATGCACCATCGTTCCAAACAACATTAGACAAAGGGAAAAAAAGGGAACAGAAAAGAATGAGTCAGTCACAGAGAAAAGAACAAAGACCCAACCCAAAAATGGAACCCAACCCCTGACAATGCAATCATTAGGAGGGAATCAGCCCCCCTCACCATAAATATTAATTAGTTATGTGCAATTGTGTGTAGTACTATAGTGCAAATAGCTCTGCATTGATCGCGGGGCAGCAGCCAGAGGGGCTGCCCCAGGTGACACAGGGACTAGTTAAGGACAGACAAGAATGAACACGGATTTCCAACAAACAAACAAAAATAAAGCAACCCAACCACTGGGAAACACCAAAAAGAAATCCCAGTTGCTGCCTCTGACTGGGCACAGGCAGGGCTGGGCAGTGCTGGTGCCCAGCAGCATCCCAGAGGGGGGTAGGGACAGGGCCTTCACTCCCTGCCCACTGCTGGAACGGGATGGGGATGAGGAGGGGAATGCAGGACAGGTCCCTTCTGGTTGGAGCTGTGGGGCATAAGGGGTGAGCTCAGCAGGACATGGGGACAGCGAGGGCATTGCTGGCTTCAAACCAGTCCTGTGGCTGCACAGCAGTGTGTGGGGCAGTGCTGCTGGCAAACCCCTGCATGGGCACAGGACAGCCCAGCAGTGACATTATAAACCCATCCCACTGAGCACAGCCATGTCCACCAGCCCCCTGCTAAATCCCACTTTACACAGCTCAGGGACCCTGTGCCACCTCTCACCCATGCCAGCAGTGTCCCCAGGGACCCTGTGGCACCTCTCACCCATCCCAGCAGTGTCCCTGGGCACCCCTCACCCACCACCACCTCCAGCCCAGGCTCTGGCTCTCCAGCCCATCACATGCTGTTCCAGGGGCCGAGCTCCAGGCATTGCTCCAGCACCATGTCCTACCTCTCACCCAGTGCCAGCTCCTGGCACCACACAGCTCCCCTTGCATGGCTGGGGCCGCTGCCAGCTCCTCGGGCCAGGCTTGGCAAGCAGGCAGGAGGAGAGAGTTTTTCCAGGCAGTTAAAGGAGAAGGAGCCTCCTCTGTCTCATGCCAGGCAGGGGCTGCCCAGGAGCTGTGCCATGTCCCTCTGGTTGGACACAAAGTGCTTCTACTGGCAATCCTGACGCCCCCAGGGCCGGTTTGGACCTAAGCTATGTGACAACCTCCTGCTAAACCACGAGCAACCACCAAACAACACATCGACATGCGGGTGAGGACCACGGACCGGGCGTGAGCGATGGGCAGGGAAGAGGGGGGCAGGGAGACATCCCACCCCTACTCTGCCAGCCCAAGCCCCACACCCCTCTCCAGCCATCCAGGCTCCTCCCGGCTTTTGGGGCGGGTTTTTTTGCTGTGTGGGCGGGATGAAGGCTGGAGAGTGGCAGTGTCACACCGGCACAAAGACCACGCCCGCGGTCCCCGCGGCAGGAGGAACGCTGCCATCCTCTCCCCCCTCCCCCGGTGAAAAGTTTTACATTTATACAGTATTTAAGACACGCTGATATATAAATTACTGTCTCTATATATACTATGTATAGGCTGAGGGCCAGTCCGTGAGGAAGGGCACGGGTGGGGCTCATTTGCCTCTGTCCTCTGTGTAGTGCTGGAAGCGGGTGAAGCTCATGAAGACCTGCTCCAGGGAGATCTGGCTCACCGAGTAGTCCTCCAAGCGATACTTCTCTTTGGCTTTCTCCAAGGCCCCAAACACCTGCAAGGGAGGGCATGGACATCAGGGCAGTGTGACTCGGCAGCAGGGACCCCCTGGCTGTGGCAGGGGACCCCAAGGTGTGACAGGGAATACCCAGGCTGTGACAGGGGACCCCAGGGTGTGACAGGGAATGCCCAGGGTGTGACAGGGAACCCCCAGGCTGTGACATGGAATACCCAGGGTGTGACAGGGAATACCCAGGGTGTGACAGGGAACCCCAGGGTGTGACAGGGAATACCCAGGGTGTGACAGGGAACCCCAGGCTGTGACAGGGAATACCCAGGGTGTGACAGGGAACCCCAGGCTGCGACAGGGAATACCCAGGGTGTGACATGGAATACCCAGGGTGTGACAGGGAACCCCAGGCTGCGACAGGGAACCCCCAGGCTGTGACAAGGAAAGCAGAGGAAGCTTTTTGTCTCCAGGGAGACCTGTGGAAGTGACACCATCCCTGGCATGTGGGTGGGGGGAAGCCAGAAGATGGATTATTTAGCAGAGTACCTGACCACATTTAAAAATATATGCTGTGCATATGTACATTTTACATATTTATACGACAGAAATGCATGCATATATACATGTGTGTGAGTGTGTATATACATATACACACATGCATTACACAATTGGGCTTGAATCCCAGCCCAAGGTTTCTGCTAATACATAATATATATAAAATATTTACATAGTCTTAGAAAACCTACATAGTATAGTACTTATATATGTACATATACTATATACATAACTACCTGTGTATAGCATATAGTTTTTTAATATATAGTTATAAATATATTTATAATCTATATAGTTTTATATAATCTGTTTACTATGTACTCTCTATAGTCTATATACACTCTATACACTTTATATAGTTGATATATAGAATATATACTCTATAGAGTATCGCCATATGCTATAGAGTATACAGAGCACACAGAGTATATAGTATACAGATATATTAAAAAACTATATATATTATATACAGTGTTTATAATGTATATACAGTGTGTATAATATAATGTAATGTATATATATATACATAATATATTGTATATACACAATATACACACTATATCCACTGCACATAATATACATATATATAAAAGCCTATACTTCTCTACTGCATATGACAGCTGTTTATTATGTATATCTTTGTCTACATATATTTATATATAGATAGTGTATATATAGACAGATAGTATATATAGAGAGAGCTAATATATATCTGTATATACTATGTATGTACTCCATATGTAACTATTTATGTACACTCTATGCAGATGGTTCAGATGGTTACATACTATACCTAATATATATAATTATATCTATCTGCCCGCAGCCCTGGTGGGACCACAGGGTGCCACCCAAAGTCAGGGTACCAGGGGGCTCCTGGGGCCAGGGCCAGGAGCAGGGGCAGGGAGGTGCCCACTCGTGCCACGCTTCCCTCGGGGATATCAGGGTGGGAACGATGCCTACTGAAAGCAACACACTGAGAGCATGCAAAGGGGCAGGAGAGTTCCCTCCTCCTGCAAATGGGGGACATGCTCCAGCACCCCCTTACCTGTGCCCAGCTGAGGTTCTTGTTGGTCAAATGGTAATGCACCATGCCCTGGTGCTCGTGCTTCAGGACACTGCCTGGGAGAGACAGAAGAGCAAGGAGAGGCTCTGGGTCAGGGACCATGCTGAAGTTCACTCCCAGTCCCCTGCCCTCCCTCTGAGGGCAACCACTCCAGCAGCTCCCGGTACCTGGGAAAGTCTTCTCCACAAAGGCCTTGAAGGCCAGCAGCTCGCCCTCCTCCTCGCTCCGTGTTTTGGCCAGCAAGGTGTAGCCACTGCCAAACTTGCTTTTGAGGTGCTGGGGGCTGCCCAGGCACTTGAACTGCCCATTCACCATGATGGCCAGACGTGTGCACAGCGCCTCGCACTCCTCCATGCTGCAGGAGAGAGAGGACTCGTTCAGAGAATCAGGGAATGATTTGGATTGGAAGAGACTCTAAAGCTCATCTAGTCCAACTGTCATGGGCAGAGACACCTTCCACTATCCCAGGTTGTTCCAAGCCCTGTCCCTCTTGGCCTTGAACACTTCCAGGGATGGGGCAGCCACAGCTTCTCTGGGCACGTAAGCACCAGGACACAACAGCAGAAGCTTCTGGGAAGTGGCTGGAGGTGTATTCCCACCTCTCTGGGCTTTTGGAGGAGGAAGATTGGGTAAAGTCAGCCACTGGCTGCAGGCAGGGAGTGCCCACCCCCCAGGCTCTGGAGTTGGGTCTCATCCCTTGGACCCTACCCCTCTCCCTGATCTCTCATGCCAAGCCCTGCACAGCCAAATGTCACCTGTGGGAGGTGAAGATGATGGATTTGCCACACTCGCGTGTCCGCGTCACTGCGTCCCACAGCAAGCGCCGGGCCACGGGGTCCATGCCAGTGGAGGGTTCATCCAGGAAGATGACGGGGGGACCACCAATGAGGGCAATGCCAGCACTGAGCTTTCGCTTGTTACCACCACTGCAGAGGAACCACAGAATCATTATGGTTGGAAACAACCTCTGAGCTCCTCCAGCCCAACCTTCAGCCGCAAAAGGGAGATGGGAATTGGGGCAGAGACGCAGCCTGAGCACAGGGAGCACCGGGGCAGCGGGCACGGGGTTTGCCCATGCCCACTCTCACCTGTAGGTCCTCACGAGCTTGTCGGCGTGTGGCTCGAGGAGCAGCCCCCGCAGCATGTTCTCCACGCAGCTGCCGATGTAGCGCTCGGGGATGCCACGCAGCCGCGCGTACATGCTCAGCGTCTCACGGCCCGTCATGTGGTCCAGCAGGGCATCAAACTGCGGGCAGTACCCGATCCTCTGCTGCACCTTGGGGGAGAGCAACCCAGGGGGAATTAGCTCAGAGGTAGGTCTGCAGGCTGGGAGGTGCCTGGGCACCCACAGGGCTTTGCTACAGCTTGGTGAGGTTTCTGATCCGAGCAGTGGGGCTGAGCCATAGCTCTGACACCACAGGGGGAACGAGAGGGAAATGCTCCTGTCACTGGAGCAGCCGGGCTGGCAGGGATGGACACACACAACGAGATTCTGGATGGCAACTGGGTGGGCTCACGTTGCCTCTCCCAAGCTGGTTCCTCACTGTGAGGCCCATTTTGGGTGGCCCAGGCTCTCAGAAGGAGGAAAGCACTGGAGTGTTGGTACCTCCCCCATGTCCTGGTTGTCTCCAAGGACAAGAGTGTGACAGAAGGCATTCCAGAGAAGGAATCAATCTGGGCCATGTTTTCAGGGCAGACCCTCCCTATGTTCTCCATGTGTGACCTTGTCTGGGGTCCCATTCACTTAAGAGTTGGCTTTAATGATCCTTGTGGGTCCCTTCCAACTCAGAATATTCTGTGGAATCTGTGACAGTGGTAGAGGAATCCCAGGCTTGAACTGAAAAGCCAACTCCTGCTCATTTCTTGCTTTTTCAAAGGGAGTGGGCAATTCTCAGCAAGGAGACCTCTAACAGAGGTCTGGAAAGGTTTGATCTCTTTGTTTTAGACAGACCATCTTCCACCTGTGATCAGTAATTCACATCTTCCACCTTTTCAACTATGGAGCTAAAGCCTTGGATGAAGGGTTTGCCACCCTCTCAAGGTTTGGATTCCATTTGTATCACATCTGTGATCCCAGGGGAGAGGGGATTGCTTTCACATGGCCAGATAATGGTGGGCCAGCCAAGGACACAATTTCCCTGGGATATTGCCTCCACCCCCAGAACTGCAACTATGTTCTCCACAGAGGCCCTGCAAGGTGGCTCAGCCCACCCAGACACAGGACTGTTTGCAGCACTGCCCCCATGCAGCCCTAGGTACCTTCTTGATGTTGGCCAGGATGCTGTGCCCATCCACAAAGGCATCCCCTGATGTGATGCTCTCGTCACCAGTCAGCATCTTGAAAGTGGTGGTTTTGCCCGCTCCGTTGAAGCCAAGGAGGCCAAAGCATTCCCCTTTGCTGACGGCCAAGGAGATCCTGTCCACTGCCAGCAGGGACTCCCGGCTGTCATAGACCTGTGGAGACCAACACATGTCACCCCCTGATAGCATGGCAAGGCAAAGGGTGGCTTTGCCAGCCCCAGGAGGACACAGCTCAGCTGGATGCTCAGGGACACATTCTCCTCACCTTGGTAAGCTCCTTGATGACCAGAGGGCTGCTGAGAGATGACAGCAGTTCTGGTGGTGACTCCAAAACTTTCTTCCTCTCGTCTGCCACATCCCTGTCCTCTGGTAGCACGGACACCCGGTTCAGCAGTGCCACCTAAACGCACAGGGGAGACACACTCTGTGTCACCTGGCTGCTGGGGACAAAGGGATTCCTCCAGTGTCCCCAACCCCGGCAGGATCCATCTCTCCCATCAGCCACCTCTGCATATTCCTCATTTCCTTTGCCAACCCACAAACTCAACAGGATCAGCCCCTCCAAGAAAACTGCCCAGGGATGCCCCTGGGAAGATGACGTCCCTTATGGGGCCTGTCTCCAGCTCACAGGGACTCCTGGGCTGGGCTTGGAGGGCATTCACTGCTCCCTCCATACACTCCTGCTCACCCATTTCCGCCGCCTGCAGATGCCACAGACCAGAGTTCTCAGTCTCCAGAGAAGGTTTGTCTCAATGAGGAAGAGGAGGAAGAGGAAGGAGAAACCCTGGATGGCCAGGGAGGTCAGGTATCGCCCAATGCCAGGCGTCTCCCAGGAAAAGTAGTTCATCTGATAACTGATATCTGAGGAGGGATGGAACAGAATAAACACTTGGATCAATCCACATTCTGGGGAGGGGCAGATAAGCTCCAGAGGAAGCTGTGAGCCCAAAGCTTTGCCAGGTTCCTCTCCATCCCACACTGGCTCCCTGCTCATCCATCTTCCCAACACTTCCCACAAGAGGATTTGGGTCTGGAGAGGATCTGGCAGATCCCCAGTGGAGGTATGCAGAGGACACCAATCTTGGAATTTACTTGTCTGTGAAACTTTCCCTGGCCCACATTTTCCTCCAAAGCACAAGTAAGGAAAAGATTCCTTACTTGGATCACCTGCACCCAGTTTTTGCTTTAAAATGGTACCTGGAGTTACTGCCCAGGTAGAGGCCCTGTGATACTGCCCAGTTGCACCACAGAGACCCCCAGTGTGGCCACGGTGGGTTGGCCAAGTGAGGACCAACACAGAGACTCACTGAAGGCCTTGCAGATGAAAATGGCTTCAACAGAGGAGGTGCAGAACTGAATGAACTCGTAGTTCTGGTAGAAGTCACTGATGCACTGGCCCAAGCAGTAATTGGGTAAGACAAGAAAGACTTTATCCAGGGTTTTGGAGAGGTCCACCAAGCCCAGCTCTGAAAGAGGAGCACAGGAGGGTCAACTGATTGGAGAGAAGTGGTTTGGGAGAAAGATCCTGATGCTGCCAGGTTCAGAAGGAAACCAAAGATATTTTATCATGTTTAATGGGTGGGAATGGACTGTTGTAGGAGTTTACTGCTAGTGTGGGGATGGCTCTGGGGTGACAGAGCTCCCTTGGGGGCTGGACATTCTTGGTGGTGGCTGGGCAGGTACAGAGGGCAGAGACCTACCTGGGATGCTCATGATGGTGACGGCGAGGAAGGTGGCGGTGCCGGAGAGGATGTTGAAGATGGTGAGACGGGTGTAGGCCGTGGCTGCCACTGAGAAGAAGAAGCTGAGGAGGTACATGAGGGGGATGATGGCCCAGCCATAAAGGAGGAAGATCAGCATCACATCAACAAGGTGGCTGTCTTGGGTGAAGGCTTGCACGTCGAAGGCTTGGAATATCACCTGGTGCACAGCAATGTGGGGAGAATGCACATTTGGCTTGACCTCAAGCAATGTCTGCTTGTCTCAATGGCCCAGGGAGTGGGGAATAGCAGCACTGCACTGACCCAGATAAACCCTCACAGATAGGTCCTACCAGCAGCCTGGGCTTGTCCCAGGGGAAGCCCTTTCTGCAGAATGGGATGCAGAAGGGCAGATCTGGGAAATTCCTCTCCAGCTCCCATGGATTTAACATTTCCTAATGCCCTCGAATATTCAGCTGCCAGAAGCTGCAGTCAACTGTCCCAGCTGTTTGACCATGGTCCAGCTCCCAGCACGACCAAGGCACAGCTTTCTTGCTTGTCCTTTCTACTGACACTATGCCAGTGGCCTCTTCCTTTCCCCTGCACCCAAACACAGCCCAGAGGGGCAGCACTCAGCACTCCCACCAACAGGGAGGGCACTGGGGTAACTCACCAGCATCAGAGCACAAGGGATGAGGAAGTTGATGATGTCCCAGAGCAGGGCAGAAAGCCAGAAGTTGACCACATAGACGCCGCTGACAAATTGGACGTGCTTGGCCTTGATGGCCCGCTCGCTGACGAGCAGCAGCGCGAAGGTGCTGGCCAGGGAGGCCATCCCATACAGCAGGTTGATGGCAATGGCAAACCCAGTCTGGCCTCTGTGGGGACAGAGGGACAGCTTAGGGCAGGGGCACCTCTGGAAACCAGTGCAGAGGCCACACAGGGATGGCACAAAATCACAGAGTACCCCAAGTTGGAAAGGAGCCACAAGGATCACCCAGTCCAGCTCCTGGCCCTGCAGATACCCCAACAATCCCACCATGAGAGTGTTATTCCTGGAGCTCTGTCAGCCTTGATGCTGTGCCCACTGCCCTGGGGAGCCTGTTCAGTGTCTGATCACCATCTGAGTGAAGAACATCTTCATAATATCCAACCTAACCCTCCCCTGATGCAACTCCAGCCATTCCCTCAGATCCTGCCACTGGTCACAGAGAGCAGAGATTGGTGCTGCCCCTCCTGAGAAAGCTGTGGCCAGCACACCCACACCAGGCTTCCTGCAGGGGCTACACTCCCCCAGCATGCTGAACAAACGTCCCAGTGAGGTGACCATCTCCCACACACAGCCCACCCTGCACACCACAAACCTCCACCCTCCCTGGCAAGGTCCCACACATGGCCCCTCTGTACAGATGAGGTTCAAAGACTGGATGTGGGATTTTGTGAAGTGTACAGCCACACAGCCCCCATGCTCTGAGCTCCAAGGGAAAACCAACCCCAACCAGTATCTTGAGGGGAACACCCAAACTCTGAGATATGTCTGGGGGGTGACGTGGCTTCCAGGCTCAGGTAGGTAAGTCACCTCCACAGCTTTGCTCCCCTGACCTCCTGAGTGCAATCACAGCTACTTTTGAGTCCGACAAGCTCCAGCCTTGCTCCTGCACTGACCCCAGTACAGCCAAGCCAACCTGCAGGCACAGGAGCCACGAGCCCTAGCAGGAAGGTGAGTGCCATGCCATCACACGTACTCCATGAGCTGGTCCTTGGCCTTCTCGGTGATGTTGCGGGGCTGAGGGTAGTTGGTGACGGTGATGGAGGCGTTGGGGCCCGCCAGCACCCTGAGCACAGCATTGTCAGCCAGCATGAGGGCAGTGGCCGGGGAGTGGTAGGCCTGGTTGTTGAAGAGCGCGGTCACCACCGTGCGGTTCCCGGCCCCCTCGAAGGAGGCGGCTGCAATGTAGTGCTCGTTGAAGGCTCCCCCTTCCTCAGAGGCCCGTGAGATGAGGTACTCCTCCAGGCCACCTGCCAAACACACACCACTGTTACTGCAAGCCCATCATGGGAGAGATAACTGGGACCAAATGGAAAAGACCCTGGGCAGCCCCAGCCCTGGTGGCCCACCCTAGACCTGCTCATAGAAACAGAGACCCACAGAATCTCCTGAGCTGGGAGGGACCCATGAGGATCCATCAAGTCCAACTCCTGGCCCTGCACAGGACACCCCAACAATCCCACCATGTGCCTGAGAGAGTTGTCCAAATAATCCTTAAGCTCTGCCAGGTTTGGGGTCATGACCACTGCCCTGGGGAGCCTGTTGAGCCTGTTTCAGTGGCCACAAACAGCGTTATGGGGAAGACAGCTCTGCTCAGGTGAGGAGGGGTCCTGCCAACTGTGGGACACTCCCATGCAGGAGCAGGTACATGGGAATACATGGGATACACCGCAGCTAAACCACCCGAACCAGTGGCTCCACCTGCTCCATGGGTGGTCCCTGAGCCCTCACCCAGCACCTCCAGCGGTGACTGGTGCTGGGCATCCAGCAGCTCCACGTACTGCTCCGCCAGCTGCTGCGACAGCCCTGTGGTGCCTGGCACGGAGAAAGGCACGATGGTCTGGCCGTAGGGCTCCAGTGTCAGCCGCAGCTGGGACGAGTCCCGCGGGCCCGGGAAGGTCTTGGCCACGATGAGGGCAAAGGCAGTGAAGATCAGGGGCACGAGGAACTGCGCCGCCACCATCTTCCAGTTGCGCCAGCTGTACATGGCTCGCTTCATGAACATGGCGTAGAACTGCTGGCAGCACAGGTAGAACTGCCAGGGGAGAGGGCAGGTTAAGGTGATCCACACCAGCTGTGGGCACATCACCCCACGCAGCTGATGGGGGAACGACCCCAAAACTACCCCCCACCCTGCATGCACCCCTCCAACAGGCACCAGAGCCTGCCCTCAGCCAAGCCTGTAAATGGATTAGCAGGGCAGCTGTCTGGCTCCAGCACATGCGACTCCATGGCTTCTGAACAGGTCACAGTCACTTTGGGATCTCAGGTGTTAAAAGCAGCATCAGCCATGACCTTTACCTTCTTCTACCTCCCAGATCTGAGGCTCACAAATAGGATTACTGCAGGGCAGCTGCTGCCGAAGCAGCCGGGCGAGATGCCTGGAAAGCCCAGCCCAGCCCCTGCCAGCACCTTCCCTGCTGTCCAAACCCTGCAACATCCTTCTCCCCCTCTGCCTTTGAGACGTGCCCTTGAGAAGACAAGGGATATTTATCACAGGCACAGAGGCAGCGGGGCATAGAGGGCTGCCAGGGATCTGCAACACAAGCCTAGTGAGGGAACGAAGATGGATTTTCTCATCTTCCTGTTGGAAAACCTAAGTCATGGAGCAACAACAGCTGAAAACCCCTCTAGATCACCTGGGCCACCTTGAAGAGCAACTCTATAGACCTCAGGATTAACACAAAAGGGATGGCAGTGACCAATCCCACCAACCCTAAAAATCATTTACCCTAATGATGCAGATTCCAACATGATCTTCCAACTTGATCTTACAAACCACAGGCAACACAACCAGCCACGGGGGAGGCTCTACCTGGTAACCCTGCTCCAAACCTGCCTTCACACGCCCCCTCCCCACTCCTGCATCGACACCCCCAGCACTCACGCCGGTGTTGAGTTTGATGCTGGAGCAGTCCTCGGTGATGAGCGCCCCGCTGTCGTCCGTCATGTCCGTCATGCCACTCAGGCTGCTGGAGTCGTCCATGGCCCAGTCGTTGGAGCGTCTCTCATGCTGGTACTGGAGGGCAGGCAGCTGGATGGCCTGGATATCCATGCTGGAGTCCACGAGCTTCCCAACCCTGCACCAGGAGGGAGAGTGGGTGATGCAATACAAACCCAGGCAGGACTAAGCTGTTTTGAGCTGAGGAAGCCAAACCCAAGAGACCAAACCCAACATGTTCCCCAGGGAGCTGTGTAGGACACCACCAAAGCACATGGGAATGGGTCATCCCTCATTCCTACCTCAGGAAGACCTCCTCCATGGTAGTGACTGAGGCACCATAGCTGGCAATGCCCAGCTCCTCCCGCCTGTGCTCCAGCTCCGTGAACAGGGCCTCGAACCTGAGTGGAGACAGAAGATGTTAGACACTGACACTCATGAGAGGAGACACTCAGAGATAAAGACCATCTGGGCACCTGCCCTGCAGCTGGTTTGTCTTACAGTCACCTCCAGGGCTGCCTGAGGCACTGAGCACCCCACTGGCCTCACCATCCTCACAGCCAAGGATTTCTTCCCAATATCCCATCTAACCCTGTCCTCTGGCAGTGGGAAGCCATCTCCCCTCGTCCTGCCACTCCAGGCCATTGTCCAAAGTTCTCCAGCTCTCTTGGAGCCACCTTAGGCTCTGGAAGGGGCTCTGAGGTCTTCCAAAGTCTTTTACTCTCCAGTTGGACACTCCCAGCTCTCCCAGCCTGTCCCCAGAGCAGAGGGAGTTCCAGTTGCTCCATGTCCTTCTGCTGGAGCCCCAGAACTGGAGGCAGCACTGCAAGGGAGGTCTCACAAGGGCAGGGTAGATGAGGACAAACACCTCTCCTGACCTGCTTGGTCCACAGATTTGATTTTAGAGGCAGAGCCTGCTTCATTTGTGCAACCTCTATCCACACAGCAGGAGGAACTGAACCCCATTTTCCAAGACCAGCGCTGACCAACAGCTCCCTTTCTCAGCAAGCCCATGAGGACAGTGCGTGCCCCAGTGTGTGTGGAGACAAGGGGACCCACCCAGGGTCCCCAGGCAGGGGATGATGCAGTTACCTGTGTGTGCTCTCCTTGGGTAGGATGAAGGACAGCTCTGCCCCGGCATTGCTCTCCATGGTGGCGTTGGGCACGTACTGGCAGATGAGGCGGGAGATCTCGCCCAGGTTGCAGTAGGGCTCCTTCACCATCACCATGTGATATCCTGCCCCTGGGCAGAGCCACGAGAGAAGAGGGAGGAGGATCAATCCCAGCCCAGCCTGGCCTGGGGGCTGGAGCAGTGAGGGATGTTCAGGCACTGCTTTGCCTGGGCTATGGGAATGGGCCCCAGGAGAGGCAGAACAGGGAGCAACCAGCCATCAGACAAGGAACAACGGGCCCCCTGCTCCCTACCCTATGCCCTGTCCTGCTCCTGCCTGGCAAGGAGAAGACAGAGAGCACAGCCTGCTGCTCCTGCCTTACCATATTTACGCTTGAGGAAGAGTGAGGAGCCGCAGCACTGCAGCTCGCCCTTGGCCATGATGGCTATGCGGTCCCCCAGCAAGTCTGCCTCATCCATGAAGTGGGTGGTCAGCAGGATGGTTCTGTTGCTCCTCTGCTGCTGCAGAAGGTCCCACGTGGCCCTGCGAGAGGCCGGGTCCATCCCTGATGTTGGCTCATCCAGCATCACCACCTGCACACGGGAGATGGGTGCAGGTCAAAAAGGGTTGGGAGAGGCCCAGCAATGCAGGAGGCGAGGAGATCCCAGGAGGAGCCCAGGACCTCACAGCAATGATCTTGCTTGGGGGAGAAGTTGCCAGGCAGCAGAGCCTCAGGGCATTGTCCTCAGAGTTGTGCCCTTTGTGAGGGTGTTCCTGACCCCTTCCCATTGTCCCTGCTTCTCCCACTGGCTCACCATGGGTGAGGACCAGCCTCAGAGCCACCCCAAGGACTGTGCTAGCCCCAGATTCGAGATGAGCCCCACCAAAGCTTGCCTTGGAGTCCCCAATGAGGGCGATGCCGATGGAGAGCTTGCGCTTCATTCCACCCGAGAGAGCCTTGCTCAGGGAGCGGCGCTTATCCTCCAGGTTGAGGATCCTCAGGATGTGGTTGATCTCCTCAGGGCACTTGGAGGGTGGGTATCCCTTCAGCTGCCAGACAGGGGAAGGGAGGGTTAAGCCCACCTGCAGGGCTGACATACCCCACCACACTCCCTCCTCCAAACCCAGGCAGGAAAGTGGGGAAGCAGAGATGGGTTCCTGCCCATCCCTGAGGATGCAGGCACAGCTGGTGGGGGGCTCAGGGGGTTCCCACAGAGCCATGCTGCCAGTGACCCTCCACTCCTCCATCAGCCAAGCAGGGAGCTCCTGCCTGCAGATGAGGTGGGAAGAGGAGGCAAAGGCTGTTCTGTTCATCATGGAACGGTTTGGTTGGAAGGGACATAACAGACAATCTTGTTCCACCCACTCCTTCCATGAGTAGGAACACCTTCCACTACACCAGGTTGCTCCAACCTATCCTTGAACACCTCCAGGGATGGGGCAGCCACAGCTTCTCTGGGCAACCTGTGCCAGGGCCTCCCCACCCTCACAGGGAGGAATTCCTTCCCAATATCCCATCTAACCCTGCCCTCTGGCACTGGGAAGCCATTCCCCCTTGTTCTGTCCCTCCATCCCATGTCCCATGTCCCTCTCCAGCTCTCCTGGAGACCCTTTAGGCGCTGGAAGGGGCTCTAAGCTCTCCCCAGAGCCTGCTCTTCTCCAGGTGAACACACTCAGCTCTCCCAGCCTGGCTCCAGAGCAGAGAGGCTCCAGCCCTTGGAGCATCACCATGGCCTCTTCTGGACTCATTTGGTGGATCTCACCCGGCTTCCCCAGCCTGAGGAACCCAGGGGGTCTCTGCTGAGTGCCCCCCCAGGCCTGGCTGCCCGCCCAGTGCCACACTCACCCCTGCATAGAAGTGCAGGTGCTCTTCCACCGTCATGTTGTCGAAGAGCACGTCGTGCTGCGGGCACAGCCCCAGGCTGCGGCGGATCAGCACCATGTCCTGGGAGATCTCGTAGCCATTGATGTAGGCCTGCCCACTCGTTGGGGAGTGCAGACCTGCGAGGACAGAGGGGCAGGGGCTGGGCTCAGGGCTCAAGATAACCCCAGTGGCAAAGAGTCCTGCTGAGCATCCCCACACACGCAGCTTTCTGCCAAAAATCACAGCAAGTCTGTCTCCTGCTCTAGCTGGGGCACAACGGCTTCCTTCCCCCTATCAGGGTGGCCTGCATGGCACCCACAGAGATGACCACAACATGTTCAGTCCCTCAGTTCCTTTTATGAGGTCTCCAAGAAGCAGGTTCACTGTAATATACATTCCTCCCCACTCCAGTTTCCCTGGAGTGCCTGGATTTCAGCTCATTTTCTATCACAAAGCCTGGCAAGAAATCTTTCTAAAGCAACTATTTTATGAAGTACATCCATGGCCCTGGCAGTACAGCAAGGAGCAAGCCTGGCTCTGAGCCAGGCAGAGGCCCAGGCAGGGCCAGGACAGAGCTCCAGAAGGGTCCTATGAGCCCCCTGAGCTGCCAGGAGCAGTGCAGAGCAACAGAGAACAACAGAAGAGGACCATCAAAGGCCATCATGTCCATCGTGCCAAAACAGACATCCTGGAGCTCAGCAGCTCAAGAATGACAATGACCAGTTCTACCATATCTACCTTAACATGGCAAAGCCCACAGAGACCCAACCTAGAGGGGGTCTGGTGTCTTCTCAGGGCTCTCCAGCACAAAGACCAGCTGTCATTTCCCTCAGGCTGGTCCCACACTCATGGAGGGCCAAACAGGGACCCCCATGCTCCCTCCATTTCCCCCTCGCTACCCTGGCCAACAGCTCAGCAAACCACAGGTGCTCCAGAGAGGAGTAAAAACCCCTCCCCAACATCATAGAGAGGATTCAGTTCCTCTTTGAGGGCCAAGCCATCAGCCCTCCCCTGCCACACACCCACCCCACTGCAGGATGCTCCTACCTGTGAGCATGGACAGAGTGGTGGTCTTCCCAGCACCATTGTGTCCCAAGAGGACAGTGATCTGCCCTTCGTACATGTTCACTGTAAGGTCCTTGACTGCCTCTTTTGTCTTGTTCCCCACTTTGAAGACCTGCAGAGATCACATGAACAAGCTGATGCTGCACTCCAGGTAAATGCTCTCAGATCCACCTCCTCAGCTCCACCAGGCAGGCAAAGCTCACAGGTCTAATTCAGGTTAAATTCAGATGTTAACAGGTTAAATACAGATGTAACTGCACCTGTAACTACCCAGCACTTCAGCCCTCCACAGAATCCAGCCAGCTCTGGGGAACAGCCTTACCTGTTGTCCCCAGAAGGCAGCAGATTCTACAAAACCATTTATGGTGTGTTTGTGGCACACTGGGTGGTCAGTACCTTGGAAAGATGCTTTATTTTGATGCCTGACACGAGGTCAGCAGGTTCCTCCTCAATGTACTGACTCTTCAGGGCCTTCTCAGGGTCCTCCTCCTCCTCCTTCTCTTTCCCCACGACTGTCCTGGGCCGTCCACACCAGTAAGAGGGCTGATGGAGGAAAGGAGAGAGACAAATGAGGCACAGGCAGAGCCCATCTCTTCTTCCCAGCCTTGGTCACCCTCCTCCCACCTCCTAGAGATCCTCCAGACCATTCTCCTTGGCCTGGGAATTGCCAACCAGCACATCTTCAGCAGGCAGGGCAGACAGGATGGGGCAGCTCCTCCTGCCCTGCTGCCTTCCCCCATCTCTCCCTTGCAGCAGGGCTGCCTGTGATTACACAGCGGCTCTTCCCCATCTTCATCCTCAGGGAAAAGGTCAGTATTTCAATGAGAAGTAAAATCACTCAGGCAGAAGTACCTTCCTCAGAAGAGCCCATGAGAGGGGTGATCACCCCTTCCAAAACCCCTGGCACACACCAAATACAAACAGCCTGGGATCCAGCTGCTGCAGTTACAGCCTTTTTTTCCTTGACCTGGCTCCCTGGGAATGAAATTAAATGTTTGGAACCTTAACTCCCTGTGGAAATAACAATTCAACAACTCCTGGATGCAAAGCCAGCTTTTGGCAGACAGCTGCACTTCTGCTCCCCTGGCTTGGCTGCAAGAGGGAGTGAGACACTGGAGTGAAACCACACCGGGATAAGGAACTTAGAAGGGAGGAGGAAAAACCTCTCTATCAAATAACAAGAGATCCAGCCACAGGATCCAAAGGGATTGTGTCCCTCTCTGCAGCCCACAGAGCCACAGGGCCCAGCACAGCTGCAGCTGCTGAAGGTGATGCCAAGCGTTTGGCTTGGCAGAGTGAGGGTGGCTCAGCTGACAAGGTGACAGTCGTCACCCACACCCTGGCACGTGGGGGCTGGCAGTGGGTGGCAGCGCTCAGGGGGGTGTCAGGTGACTGGATCTGGTTGCTCACACTTGAGGTTTCTCACCGATGCCTTCGCCTGAGCATGGAGACATTTAACAACATCTTGCATGCCAGGAAGTGTCAGGACAAAGATTTAAAGCCAACACGACCTTCACGGGCAGTAAAAAAATACAACTGCATCAGCCTTCAGCAAGGACATGCTGCAGCCCCCGTGATTTTGGAGGCCAGACGGTGCCACCCTTGGATATCACACTAGCCCATGGCATGGCACAGAGGTGGTGACCGTCCCCAAATGACGCCCCTGAGCCCCAGGAAGGGGTGGAAGCAGAGCTCACCGTCAGGAAGAAGTACCAGGGCTGTGGCACGCCATACTCCCCGGGGAACACGGCCTCCACGTACCAGGCCACCACCCCGTAGAGCACCGAGTCCAGCAGCAGCATCCCCAGCACCTGGGCCAAGGTGAAGTTGTCATCCACGCTGACGGGCTTCATGAGGTCCCTCCACTGGATGCCAGTCCCTGCAAGGCACATGGGGCACTGCCACCTCTGCATGCCCAGCAGGACAGAGTCTCCTCCAAGACTGGCAGAGTGCTATCCCCTCTCCCAGTTCACTGCTGTGTAACAGGGAGCACCTGCACAGCTCTATAATCCCTTCTATGGATGGAGGCAAAAGAGACACTGACACCTTGAGGTTCCCCACCCCACCGTGCTCCTTCCATCCCACCATACTCCTTCCACCCCATTTTCTGCCACTGCCCAGGAAGAAGTGATCCCTCCTCCAGCATCACCCCTCCAATCTACTGCCAGCACTTTGGAAATGCATGGCTCTGCTGGAACCAACAGCAGACTCAAGAATTAAAGAAATTAAAGATGTATATGAGGAAGGAGAAAATGCAAAGGTTCCCATCGGTTAGAACAGAATTTCTTTGGTAATTAAGGCGAAGATGGCATTTTGCACAGCCCAGGGGCACGGAGAGACAGAGCCCTGGTGTGGGAGCAGCCATTCACCCTCCTGCTCTCCTTAGGAGCAGGAAAGTGCTTCTCCCTGATGTCTTTGCAGCAAGCCAGTCCCACCCCAACACAGGATCAGGCTGGCTCCTCTCCCCAGGGACAGGATGTTTCCTCCCCGGGAAGAGATGGCAGTGCTCACCTTTCCCTTCGAACATGCCGATGAGCTGTGCCCCCATGGCCATGGCCACGTTGGAGATGAGGCAGGATGCCAGCTTCTGGCTGTGGGACATCAGGTCGTAGCGGGGCGAGATGAAGAAGTAAGGGATGTAGGAGAAGAAGTAGAGGAAGCCGCCAGCGGCAGCCGCGACATTCGCTGCCAGCAGAGAAAGCGGGAGGGGAAATGTCACTAACATGGTGATGCCACCCAGTACTCCCCATCAGATTTCCAACCAGAGTTACACAGGGACAGGATGAAGACATGCCCATGTCCCACAGCAAGGCAGGAGCCACACCTCACCCCAACCCATGGTGGGTCGCTGCAGAAGACGCCTGCCCATCCCAGAGCAAAATCCTGGGGCCACAAGATAGCTGGATGAGGCCCTAAGCTTGTCACAGAATCATGGAATAGCTTGGATTGGAAGGGACCTTAAAGACCATCTCATTCCACCCCTCCCCTGCCATGGGCAGGGACACCTTCCACTAGCCCAGGTTACTCCAAAGCCCCGTCCAACTGGGCCTTGGACACTTCCAGGGATGGGGCAGCCACAGCTTCTCTGCCCAACCTGTGCCAGGGCCTCCCCACCCTCACAGCCAACAATTCCTTCCTAATACCCAATCTAAATCTCCCCTTTTCAGCCTAAAGCCATTCTCCCATATCCTGTCCCTCCAGGCCCTTGTCCCAAGTCACTCTCCAGCTCTCCTGGAGACCCTTTAGGCACTGGAAGGGGCTCTAAGCTCTCCCCAGAGGCTCTTGTCCAGGTGAACACCCCCAGCTCTCCCAGCCTGTCTCCAGAGTAGAGGGGCTCCAGCCCCCAGAGCATCTTTGTGGCTTCCTCTGGACCTGCTCTGCTCTGGGAAGCAACAGCACCCACATCCCTTCCCACACACTTTGGGGAAAACGCAGCCAAAAAAGGGAAGAAAGGCTCTCCCCTCCACGTGTGGAAGTGTGACCAGTAACACAAGGAGACAGCAAGGAGGGACTCACCTCGAGAGAAGAAGGTGCTCACCATGAAGTTGAAGGAGATGGAGGAGATGGAGAAGATGGCGAGGAAGGTGAACACCAGGGTGGGGTCACTGTTGGTGAGCACTGCTCCCTGTTCACTCACCTGCCAAGAGAATCTGGTGACTGCCAGAGCACATGGCACGTGTGTGCAGCCCACACCTGATGTTCTCCAAGCGTTAGAGACAAGCCCAGGAACTCCCAGACCACTCCAGAGGGAGGACATACAGGTTGCCCATGTGTAATATGGTGTCTAAGGGGCAGAGGACACCTTGGCCAGCATCCAGGCAGTCCCCAGGGCATGGGCACATGTAGAGGGGAGAGCTGGAGTCCCTGCGAGGGCTGTGGGAGAAGGGTGGTCCTGCTCTGCACGGAGTGTCCATGGGGTTCCCAACCCTCAGGTCTGTCCACAGCACTGCCCACCTGACTCTGGGAATGGCCAACTCCAGCTTTTGGAGGATCCCTGGGACACCAGGACAGTCCCACAGTGGAGCAACCCTGTCATCCCTGTGCCTTGCCAGCACAGAGCTCGTGGCCTGGGGACAGACGCTCACCTTGACACAGAAGAGCACAGTGACGAAGAACACGGACACCAGGAGGAAGAGGAAGAACATGAGGAACCAGGCGCTCCAGTGCAACCAGTTGCTGAGGCCCATCATGTGCATGTACTCCTGTGGGAGGTCACGGTGTCACCCAGGGCTGCTCCCACACTCCCCAGGCATGGCTGGGGTGAGCTGGGGGTGGCTCTGCCCCACGGCACAAGCGAGGAGGTGGCAGCCCCAGATGCCATGAGTGTCCTGCTCAGCCACCAGCACCGTGTGGTGTTCCCTCCTGCCCAGACAGGGCTGCCACCTCTGCAGAACATGTTCCCAGAGAGCCAAGCTGAGCCCAAACACCCAGCACAGTGCCAGCGGTGCCACCAGGCCACCCAGCAGCAGGCAGGACACCCAGTGCCTGGGGGAAGCCAAGCCCTGATGCTGCAACCATGCAGCCAAGCCCCAGCCACCCCCACAGCAGGGTCTCTACTCTCAACAGGACAAAAATCTTCCTTCCACAAGTTGAACTCCTGAATCCACAAGCTCTGGGCCCCACAAGTGTTGCCCTCTCTCCCAGCCCAGAAGAAACACCATCCCTGTGGTCCAGCACCCTGGGCTGCTCAGCTAGGAGAGCCAGCCTCATCCCAGCAGCAGGCTTAGCAACATTCCTCCCTGGGGCTCACTAATCCGCTGCCATCCCCACCTCCTGCTCGCTGGCTCCCAACCCAACGGGGATTTTGTTCCTAATTTAAAGGCATCATCCATTGGGAAACACCACAGAAGGAGGGGAGGACCCAGATGTTCCACTGCTCACCTTCAGCTTCTTCTCCTTCTCGTGGACGACGGCGCGGACGATGTTGAGGGATGTGTAGGTGAAGCTGAGCATGAGCAGCAGCGGCAGCTGGTTCTGGATGGCCAGGAGGAAGAGGTCATTGACGTAGGCAGGGTAGGGGAAGCGCTGCACCACCACGGTGATGTTCTCCAGCAGACTGGCAGAGCTGGCACTGGCGTGGTACTGCATGATGGCCCTATCCACGGCGTGCTGCACTGCCAGGAAACCCTCCCGCAGATAACCTGCACAGCGACAACGACACCGGGAGTAGAGATGGGTCTGGGGTCTGGAGGCAGAAACAAACCCCGTGGGAGGGCTTGCTTGGGAGGAAGGACAGGAACCAAAAACAGAGTGGAGGTAAAGAATAAAGCATCACTATGACACCCTCCTGCACACACAGAGGGGTCTGGGGAAGGACCGATGGCAGCAAATTCCCAGCATCACAGAATTACTTGGGTTGAAAGGGACCTTCGACCTCATCTCATTCTACCTCCTGCCATGGGCACAGACACCTTCCACAAGACCAAACCACTCTCTCTCATAACCATCATTTAGAATGAGATGGCAGGACAACTCAATTGACACCATGTCCTGCAGCATGGCTGGGATTGTGTAAGGGGGAGATTCTCCATCACCAGCAACCACCGCAAGTCACTGAGCTTGTGGTTGGCCCCTTTTCCCTTGTAAGCCAAAGGAATACAGGAGACTACCCAGGCTGTAGTGAGGAGGGATATATCCTGTGACTCACAGGAGGCTGAAATTTTTGTGCATTAGAAAACAGTGAAAGAAGTTTTAATTTCCCCATGGAAACACATAATCACAGAATATCCTGAGTGGGAAGGGACCCACAAGGATCATCAAGTCCAACTCCTGGCCCTGCACAGACACCCCAACAATCCCATCCTGTCCCTCAGAGCGTTGTCCAACCCCTCCTGGAGCTCTGGCAGCCTCGGGGCTGTGCCCACTGCCCTGGGGAGCCTGGGCAGTGCCCACCACCCTCTGGGGGGAAGAACCTTTTCCTGAGACCCAACCTGGCCCTGCCCTGACGCTTTTAAATAACAAAATAAACTTAAAATAGTTTATTTTTAAGAGGAATTGCTGCCAGGTGTTACCTGAAGAGGAACTCAAATTCTCTTACAAAACCCCAAATGAGCGTTTTGAAAGTCAGTTGGTTACAATGACCCCGAGAGAGGAGATAGAAGTGGGAATATGAGACCGGGAGCAGGGTTTGATAGGAACTCATTTACTGAGCAAACACTCTGGGACTCAGGTTAATTTACACACTGGTAGCAAAACCTGTTTGCCCACTTCTTCACCCTCTCACTCTCCCTGGACATGGATAGAAGGAGAAATCCCACTGAGGGAAATATCCCCTTTGCCACCACAGGGGAAGCTCTAAAAAAATCCAGTGCCAATTCCAGCTCCAGCAATGCCCCCCCACTCTGGGGTTTGGCTGCCCTGAAACACCTCAAACCACAGAACTGCTCTATTTACTTTCCAAGTGCTTAAGCAGCACGAGAAACACTGGGCAGTCTGGAT
>WBMV01004774.1:152017-169734 GCA_013396655.1 Campylorhamphus procurvoides | reverse complement strand
GGAGTGACACCTGGGTCTGGCCCCACAGCCCAGGAGGGACACAGGGAGGTGGGACACAAGGAGTGACACCTGGGTCTGGCCCCACAGCCCAGAAGGGACACAAGGAGGTGGGACACACTGACACCTGGGTGACACCTGGGTCTGGCCCCACAGCCCACGAGGGACACATAGGGGTGGGACACATGGAGTGACACCTGGCTGTGGCCCCACAGCCCAGGAGGGACACACAGAGTGACACCTGGGTCTGGCCCCACAGCCCACGAGGGACACATGGAGTGACACCTGGGTCTGGCCCCACAGCCCAGGAGGGACACAGGGAGGTGGGACACAAGGAGTGACACCTGGGTCTGGCCCCACAGCCCAGGAGGGACACACGGAGTGACACCTGGGTCTGTCCCCACAGCCCAGAAGGGACACACAGAGGTGGGACACAAAGAGTGACACCTGGCTGTGACCCCGCAGCACAGGTGGGACACATGGAGTTTATGCCCATAACCCAGGTGGGACACATGAAGGTGGGACACATGGAGTGATACCTAGGTGACACCTGACTGTCCCCACATCCCAGATGGGACACATGGAGTGACACCTGGCTGTGTCCCCACAGCCCACACCCCCAGAGCTCTCACCTGCAGGGGCAGTGGGGCCGTGCTCTGTGGGAAGTGGTGCCGGAACACGACGGCAGCCAGGACATTTCCTGAGCGGTTATCCAGCCTCACATACTCCTCAAAGTCCTTCTCCGAGGCAAAGCCCTGAGCTGTGGAGAGGGAAAATATCAGCTCTTCCAGAGAAAATCCTAACAGTTTGAAACACCAAGTGCTAAAATTTTCTGTGCCACAAGATTTCCAAAAATACTGTTTCTCAGGGAAGCGCCAGCCGCTTCCTTTAACTATTTTAGGGTGATATTTTTCTAGATGGAAACTGCAAAAAAAAGCCACCAAAACCCAACCCAAAATCCTGTCATTTTAGTGAAAAAAGAACCAAACCATTGCCTTGAAGTTCTGAAAAAATTTATGTGTCCCAGGAATAGAGCATCAGGATTTAGAATCAGAGTCACAGAATGGTTTGGGTTGGAAGGGACCTTGAATCTCATCTCATTCAGGGGCAGGGACACCTTCCAGTAGAGCAGGGTTCTTCAAGCCTTGGACACTTCCAGGGATGGGACAGCCACAGCTTCTCTGGGCAGCCTGTGCCAGGGTCTGCCCACCCTCACAGGGAAGAAATTCTTCCTAATTACAGACTCATGGAATAGTTTGGCTTGTAAAGAACCCTAAAGCTCCTATTTTTCCAGCCCCCTGGAAGAGGCAGGGAACTTTCCACTAGACCAGGTGGCTCAGAATAGCAATTCCCAGCAATTTCTGGGCTGGAGGGGGCAGCCTGGCCCCACTCACCTCTGATGTTGATGGGCAAAGCTTTCTCCACCGCCTCGGCGATGCTCCGGACGGCGCTGCTGTTGGAGGGGACATAGGCCAGCTCCCAGGGACTGCTGGGGTGGCGGGAGGAGAAGAAGCTGGGCAGGTCATCCACAGACTCGGTGGGGTAGAGGGTGGCGTTGGGGTGGCTGACGGAGTGCACGCGGTGCCGCAGCGCGATGAGGATGGCGGCGAAGAGCAGCGGCAGGCACACCTCGATCAGGGTCACCAGGATCTGCCGCTTCTGCAGCACGGGGGAGCACACACAGCCACGGGGACAAGGACACACAATATATTATGTATCTCTGCATCGATACTTATCGTAGTTATCTATCTATACATAGCCATCTAGATGTATATATGGATACAAAGAGACAAAAAAGATGTGCACACAGAAGGTAGGTCAGCACAGTAAGGAGGTTCAGGGCATGGAAACACCAGCGAGCAGCACCATTTCTGCATTCCACAAGGTTTCACAACCTAGGTTTTTTTCTGGAGCCCCGGAATGACGCTGCACTGGTTCCTTCAGAGCTCTCCAGCCAAGGTGTCCCTACCCCAAGCACCACTCTGGATCAGACACCCTCCATCAGAGCCTTCCCCACCACACTACCAGGCTGAATGATCCCAGCTGGTCGTTTGCCCTTTCCCTGTGCCCTGGGGCTCTCCTGAGTGCAGCGACACTGGTGGAACCAGTGAGGCTTTTCCTGCTGGAGCTGAGCAGCTGCAGGCAGCAGGATATGGGATCTGAATCCCAGGATGGGGCCTGGCAAAGCCTCTGGCTATGGGATCACTGCAGCACGGTGAGCATACCCACCCCAAGCCCTGCCTGCACTACAGTGGCTTATTAATTTTTTTTAATTGAGGCTCAAGCAACTGGACAATGAACTCAAGCCTGGGGAGTTGAACTCGGCAGCCTTGATGTAGCATGACCCTCCAGTGCCCTTCCCCAGGGATACCCCTCCTGAAAAATTCCCAGTTTTTCACTAGCTAATAACACCCACCACCAACACAGGTTCATTAGCATTTAAAACTGCTCATCCCAGGACAACTGGGGTTACCTGAGCAACATGGTCTAGTGGAAGGTGTTCCTGCCCATGGCAGGGGGTTGGAATGAGATGGTCTCTTCCAACCCAAACCATTCTGTGATTTTGGGATTTCCTCCTGCAAATAGAGCTTCCTTCACCCCAGCCCAAACACAAGAGCAGCACAGCACTCCCAGCCTCAGCCACGGCAGTGACAGCTCAGAGATGTCCCTGGCCAGAGAGATTCATGCTGATCACTCAGACCACATGCCCAGAGCAGAAGCAGCAGCATTAACCTCTTCTGAAGGCTCTGGCTAATTCAGGCTTTACAAGACATGGGGATTTTCCACTCTCCCCTCTGTCAGGCTGCAAAGAGGAGCACCACCAGGTACAAGGAGGACCAGGAGCATTATGCTCACAACTCTGCTGTCTCAGCAACTGGATTTTATCCAGCAGCAAGTGGGCACGCTCAGGTGGGCACAGTCTCCAGTGGGGCATGAAGGCAGCCCTGAGCACAGCTCAGACATCCTGGGAAGGGAGACAGTCCCACAGCAGCCAGGGTGAACAGGCTCTTGGATGATTTGTCAGGAGAGGTACAGGGGTGTAAAGCCACACTGCCATCATCCTGGCTCTCAGCACCCACTACCAAAGCCAAAAACCCCCTTGAGGCTTCCCGTAGGAAGAGCAGCCTGCTCTGGGCAGAGAGGAAAAAAAAAGCTTTTCCAACAGCCACGCTTGTAAAAGTGAATGCTGCAGATGTCTGATGGTTTTATAATGCAGCCCTGGCAGCTCAGCTTCTCCTACTGATTTACTGTTGTATTAAATCCCCCTCCATCTCAGGGGCTGCTCCGGAACAGCTCCCTGCCTCCCTGAATTTGCAGGCTAATGCACATTCACCAGCCCTGCTGCAGAAGTCACTTAAGCCGTGTATTCCAGAGGTGACAGAACACTCATCCATAATCACCACCTCCCCCTGCCTGGCTGGGGCTGCCCCAGCGTGGGGCGAGCCATGTGTCCCAGCATTGTCCCCACAGTGGGACAAGGGTGGCTTGGGAGCTCAGTCTTCATCGGGAGCAGGATTTTGGGTTGTATCCTGGCACAGCAGACCTGAGTCAGCTCGTGGCCTTGGAAAACATGCCGAGACAAGCCCCTGCCTCCGGGTACACCCAAAAACCGACGCTATTCCCCTACAGAGGGGATGGGGGACTGTCCTGCGTTGTCCGGGGTGCACATGGGGGGTTTGCAGGGCTGGCCATCACAGAGTAAATCATCCCTGCTGCCGGTCCCTGTCCCCGGCCCGCCCCGCTCCATTCCTGCCGGGAGGGGGGGCGCAGCCAGCCCTTCCCTCTTCCTTTAGTTTATTTTTAAAGCAACGCCGTGCTGAGCTGCAGAAGGGTAATTGAAAGAGTAAAGCCGGGCTGCAGCCACCTCTGCTCCCTCCCCTTCCGCCAGGCTCTGCCAGGGCTGGCTCCGGGGCTCAGTGGAGCTGCAGAATCCGCCCAGGAACACCCCACGCTGCTTGAAGGCAAAAATCCCAAAATTCCTCAGCATCACCCAGCTGCCAGGCAGGGAGGTGGGCTGGGAGCAGCTGCCAGTGGTGTAATATTTCTAAGACCCCTAAAAGCTGCTTCTGAGGGTAGTAGAAATTAATGGAGGAAAAAAAAATACAGGGCTCTGATGGGTTTGGACGCAGCAGCACCTCCAGGAGGGTGTGCAGTGACACAGCTCAAAAAAACCACCCTTGCATGGGGAGTACATGGGTTATCCTGTTCTAGGAGAAGGGGTGCTGAGCTCATGGCCAGAGCACGGGAGAGGAATGCTGGGGACAGGGACAGGGACAACAGCCCTGCCCATAACTCCCAGCACAAAAGCAGGACAACACCACAGGCACAAATAACCCAGTTTTCCTCCAAGAGATGCCCTGGGCCTGTGGGGGAGGTTTGTTGGAGCCAGACCCCAGGCAAGCTGTGATATACCCCCATTTAGGGGTGTCAGAGGCAGTCCCTGAGCACAGTGCCAGCCTTACCTGCAGGATATAATTCTTCCACAGCAGCAGCCCAAACTGCCTGAGAACCACCATCCTCCCATCAGAAGGGGCCCAGCGCCACCACTGCCGCTCTGCAGGACCCTGGAAGAGAGGAGGGGGCTGTGAGTGCCAGAAGCTGGTGGAGCTGGGTGGCAGGAAGGTTCCTGCATCCCACACCCCATCCAGCCCCAGGGCAGCTGCCTGCTTCCAGTCTGGTGTCACAGGAGCTGGCTTGGCCCCAAACAAGGCAAAATAACCATCATGTTCTCTCCAAGGGTCCCTACTGACCCCTGAGAGCCAAAGTCCGTGGTTTCTGGCCTGACTGTTCCCAGAGAGGGAAACTGCTGTTCCAGTATCCCACCTAGAGCATCAGGGTACTTCCCCAGCAGCAGGCTGGGTGAAGATTTCAAGTTGTGCCTCCACCTCCTGCCACATGAAGGATTGGTTCTGCAACGTCCTCGGTGCTTTCCCAGTGGAAACTCTCCTCAGAGCTGGGGATCAGAAAAGGGCAGGGAAGTGCAAGGGGAGGTCTGTGCTTGAGGACAATCTCCCCACCTCCTCCCCCTCTCAGGAAGCATCCGCCATCCCTCCAAATGTTTGTCTCCATTTACAGCAGCGTTTCCTGACAGAGCACAGCTGTCCCACTGGGAGACAGGCTGGGATTTCAGAAGGAAGGAGCAGCCTTGGCCCTCTCAGAGCCCCCTGCCTGTGGTGCTGGACACGGGGCAGTCCCCACTGAGCAGCCCCGGCCTCTAAACAAGGCAAATTCCATCAGGGCCAACACAGATCACAGCAGCACCCATGGAGTGGGCACCTGCTGGGATTCCTTCCAAAGCCTGGCAGTACTGAAAGCTGCCACAGGAACAAGGACAGACAGGTAACCCACCAGCAGCACCCTGGCTAATGCTCCACAGCACATTTTCCAGCCTTCTTTGGGATTAGCTCTCTGGACGCAGCCAGCACCCACCAACCTCAGCAGGGATTTTCTGGTGCTAAGGGAAAGGGAGGTTGGTGACCCAGCCCCAGCCCCAGCCTCAGCTCCTGGAATGGTGACAGTGAATGCACTGGGAGAGCAGAGCTCCACTCCATGGAGAGCAGGCTGAGACCCACAGAGGGCTGTGGGCACACCAACACCCACTTACCTCACCTGCCCTCTGCCACCAGCTCCTCGAGCCCTCCAGGAGCCTTATCCTGCCTTGGCATGCATCTTCCCAGCCCCAACCCTAAATCCAGGCACCTTCTCAGGGCACAGAAAAACCACCTTCTCTTTGCCACTCCACATGCAGAAGACAGATTCCCACTACAGCAGGGATATCCATGTCCGAGGTAGGAAAACGCAGAAGAGATCTGCTGCAGCCCAGAAAAGTCCATCAGAGCCTCCGCAGTGGGAAAGGAACAGCAAAAGCCACTTGGCAAAGGCTTA
This sequence comes from Campylorhamphus procurvoides, assembly GCA_013396655.1. NCBI lineage: Eukaryota > Metazoa > Chordata > Aves > Passeriformes > Dendrocolaptidae > Campylorhamphus > Campylorhamphus procurvoides. The sequence goes on along the minus strand of WBMV01004774.1, from coordinate 163,851 downwards.
AACACCTTCAAGCTCATCACAAACCATGTTTCCAGCTGACCTCTGGCCCACATGTGCCCAAGCAGAACTGCCCACCCTGCCACAGAACCCCTTAGCAGGTCCCCAAGCCCACCCCACATGCACAGCCCACACAGCAGCATCTGAAACACCTCTAAATGAGCTCCCCAGAAACAGAAACCTTTCTCACGCATCCCCGTGAAGAAAATCCTGAGCAAACCAAGGGAATCGAAGTTTTGGCTCACTTCAAAGAGGACGAATGTGGCAAGTTGGGCTGGAGCTGCCTCCTCACAGAGCTCCCAATCCCTGCTCACTCCACCACACCCTCAAACAGAGCCTGCTCCCCTGACTGCCCCCGTGGGTCTTACGCTGCCGCCAGGGCCGGTACTTCACTGGGAAAATGTCAAGCAGCTCTTGGGTAACACAAACACTCCGTAAAGACAGAAAACCCCATTATTGCCAGTAAATGTTTCCCAAGTTTTTAACTGTTCCGAGAAAACCCGCTCTGGACCTTTCACTTGCTGGAGGACGAGAGGAGGAAGTAGCTCAGTTACAAGAGGGCTACTCTTACCAGACTTGAGGGCAAAAATGGTTTTCGAGGCTCTGGGCATCCACAGGAATGACTCTTTTTCAACCCAGAAGAGAAAACTTGTTTTGGAAGGTGCTGGCCGGATCAGCCCTGATGCCCATGACCAGAGGCACCTCAGGCAGGGCCCAGGGTCCATGTCTGGGAGCACCTTCAGCAGGAAAGGAGGGCTGTGTACCTATGGCTGACGATGACCTCTGAGGCACCAAGGTGCCCCAGAGGAGGACACATGGCAGCAGATCAAGTTGAACCCTCCAGAGATGCTCCATCCTGACCTCAGCACTATGAGATAAGACTGAATTTCCCAGCAAGATGCACAGACAAAGATCTGAAGGAAGAGAGAGACAACCACCACCAGTTTCTGGAAGAAGAATCCAGTTCCTCTCTCCTTTGCTGGAAATACCCTGCTCACTGTGTCCGACCACAGCAGGAGGAAAGTTCTCCTAAACAAATAAGTGTGGACTCGCACTGGCAACCCCAGGGAGGTCAGGGAGGAAGGAGACCCCACAGCCTGCACGGGCGGATAACCAGACTGGTGCTCACCACCTGGTCTCCAGCAGCCCCTGCCGCAGTGCCGAGCTGTGCCGGATAACGTGGTGGCACCAGCTGCCAGCCCAGGCCGGAGCTCTCCTGCTGGTGGATTTAGATGAGCACAGGCTGAGGATGGGCAGGGATCAAGGCCACAGCATCCCACCTCCTGACCCACTTCCAGGCCGGGAGCTGGCCGTGCCCAGCGGAAAGGGCTGGGCAAACCAAGCAAAAGGCCACGTGCTCCCAGGAGCTGACAGTTATTTTAGAGCACACACCACGTCTCTGCTCTTCTGATGTCCTGTTCCCATAGAAACGAGCCCTGGAAATGGCAGACATTGCCTTTTTTTATATCAAACCAGCATCTCTCCCTGCCAGTTTGCAGAGGCGCCGGGTCAGCCCCAGCAGATGAGCTGCACACCCTGCCAGGTGCCTCCACCTCTGTGGATGTGCGAGGACCACACAGTGCCCAGGCTGGTGGCATCTCACACCTGGCAAGGGCTGTCAGTCCCCGGGGGTTTTCTACCTTGCCACTGGAGCAGGAAATGCCTCTCTGTTCCCTGCAGTGTTTGCGCTGGAAATCAAAACCATGAGCAGCCGTGGCAGGGGAAGACTTTTTATGGGCAGCGTTTTCAGGAAGAGCAAGTGATTTCTGATGTGGCGCATCCAGAAAGTCCCCGGTCCTGCAGTGAACAACCGGGGCTGGCAGCCACCAGAGCAGCCACTCTGTGCTGGGCTGTTTTCTCCCTCTCACTGTTCACAGAGATGTGGGAGTCACAGTGCAGTCAGACTATAAAAGCCTCACCTTGGTTGTGCAAACAGCAATAAAACTTTCTAGGAGGCTGCAAGCCCAGCGAGGTGCTGTGTGCTGCATGGACCGAGCACCTGGTGACCTCACAGCCCTCTGCAAAACTAACCATCAGTGCCCTACAGATCCAGTTTTGCCCCAGACAGGAACTTCAGGCCTTGAAATAAAGAAGTAAACACAAACAGTGCTGGGGGTGGGTCCTGTTTCCAGAATGAGGGGTTGGTTTGTGGCATGCTGCCCTGCTGTGGGGCACAGAGTGGGCCAGCGGGCACAGGGAGCCTGACAGGATCCAGGGCTGTGTCTGTACCAGCCTTGGTGCTGGGACAGCAGCAGAGCAGGGGGAACACAGCTGCTGCAAGGGATGGTCAAACCCTTTGCCTTAGGAACACTGTTGCTGGTTTGCCCAGCAAGTTTGCAGTTGCCCGTAAAAAAACAAGCTCTCCAAATTCAGTGGCCTCATGGATTTCACAAAAGAACAAGTGGGTTTTTCGTGTCCCTGCCCACAGAGGGGAGATCCCTTCTACTTGTCTTCCACATCCGTACAGGGACGGCGACTCCACTGCTGCCCTGGGCAGCTGTGCCAGGGCCTGACCACCCTTTCCATGAAGAAATTTTCACAATATCCAACCTGAAGCATCCCTCTGGATCAAGAGGCCGTTCCCTCTCCTCCTGTCCCTGTTCCCTGGGAACAGAGCCCGATTCCCCCTCTCTTCCCCCCTCCTGTCAGGGACTTGCAGAGGGAGAAGGTCCCCCCTGCGCCCCCTTTTCTCCAGGCTGAGCCCCCCCAGCTCCCTCAGCCGCTCCTGCTGTTCCAGCCCCTTCCCCAGCTCTGTNCGCCCCCCGCTCACTCACCGGGCCGGGTGGCTCCGGCTGCGGCTCCGGCTCCTCCGGCCCCGCCCGCCCCCGCCGCGGGACCGCCCGCACCGCGCATGCGCCGGGAGCGGGGAGGGAGCGGCGGGGGGAGTGGGGTTGGGAATGGGATTGGGGATGGGATTGGGAATGGGATTGGGAATGGGAATGGGATTGGGGATGGGATTGGGAATGGGGTTGAGATTGGGAATGGGATTGGGAATGGGAATGGGATTGGGGATGGGATTGGGAATGGGGTTGAGATTGGGAATGGGATTGGGAATGGGGATAGGATTGGGAATGGGATTGGGAATGGGATTGGGAATGGGGATGTGTGTGAGTGTATGAGTGTGAGTGTGTTTGTGTGTGTGTGTGAGTGTGTGTCTGAGTGTGTGTGTCTGTGTGACTGTGTGTTCATCATGTTCTGTGTGTGCACACACTTGTGCGCACCCACATGCATTTCATCCATCATGTGTGAGACCCCCGTGTCTTCCCATACGTGTCTCTGTGTGTGCATCATGCTCAGTGTATGTCAATGTGTGTGTGAGTGCAGATGTGTGTCTCTATGTATCTGTGAGTGGTTGAGTGTGTGTGTGCATGCACATGTGTGTGTTTCACAGTGTGTGTGACCCTCTGTGTGTGCACGTGTCACCATGTGAGTCTCTATGTCTGCATTGTGCTCTGTATGTGCACGTGTGTGTGCATCATATGTGTGTTACTGTGAGTGCACACGTATCTGTGAGAGTGTGTGCACTAAGGGGTGTGTGTACACATCACTCGTGTGAATTCTCTGTGTGTGTACACACACCCATGGGCACTGCATGTATGCCCATACATGTGTGCAGGGCATTGCACACCTGTGTGTGCACCAGGCATTGCACATGTGCACAGGTGTGTGTGTGTGCACCTGTGTCACTGTGTGAGTGCACACTGCACAGCTGTGTGCACATGCACTGCACACTGCATGTGTGCACAGGTGTGGGACACACATGTCCACATGTGCAGTGCCTGAGTGTGCAAGGGGCCCATGGGTGTGCGGGGTGCATGGGTGTGGAGGGGCTGTGTGTGTGTAGGGGCTCTGTGTGTGTGTAGGGGCTCTGTGTGTGCGTGTGTGTGTGTGTGCAGGGGCTCTGTGTGTGTGTAGGGGGGGGTGTGTGCATGTCTCTGTGTGCAGGACCTGGCTGTGTGTGTGCAAGGGCTCTCTGTGTCCGCAGTCGGGGGCAGCGGGTGTGAGCGGTTCCCGGAGCGGGGGCAGCGCTGCCGTGTCCCCCTGCCTGCCCACCCCATTCCCGGCCGGGCCCTGCCCTGGTGCCCTGGTTTTTGGGAGCAGACGCCAGCTCCCTTGCGTGGGAACGCGGCGCTCCCGGGCCACTCCAGGGGCCGGGCGGAACATTCCAGATAAGGATGAAAGTGCCGGCAGTGGAGCAGGGTCGCGGTGCCCAATGCCCTGCCCAGCCCTGCCTGATTCCGCTGCCGGCTGCCAACTTGGCAGAAGGGGCTGCTGGTGCTGGGAACACCAAAGAGGGGAAAGTTTGCACAGTGCGGGAGAGGGAGGAGGCAGAAGAGGATGGGGAGAGGGGACAGGGACAATGACAGCCATGGCTTGAGGCAGCTCTGCTCTGTGAACACGGGGTGTGGGGTGCCCCTTGGGCAGCTGCCTAGTGCTGGGGGTATTTGGGGTGCTCTGGTGACACTCAGCCCGCCCTGGCCGTGGCAGGCAGGGGAGCAGGGCAGCCCCCAGCCGATGCCTTTTTCATGTAATAAAGAGAAGGAATGGAGTTCAGGCATTTCCCAGGGAAGTGTGGAGTCCCTGGAAGTGTTCAAAAATCATGTAGCTGTGGGACAAGATGTAGTGGTGGCCTTGGCAGTGCTGCGGGAACAGTTCGATTTTAGAGAGCTTTTTCAACCTAAATGATTCTATAATTCTATGATGCTATAATTTTGGGGGCTCTCCGTTTAGCTGGATGCTGCAGTGATGGCTTAGAGTGTGACTGCTTTGGAGACAGCACTGCCCTCTGATCATTTCATCTTGGGGGTTCAAAGCCACTCACTGGGCCCTGGCTGGCCCTGGGAGAGGAGGAAATGAACCGAGAACTAGGGCATGGGTGAAGCTGTCTGGGTAAAGGAGCAGGAATCAGCAGCATTGGTATTAAAAATAGGCACATGTGAACAGAGTAACACCCCATAACTGCTGGGACACATCAAGCTGGGAGGGGACAGCCTGCTCCCCACCCCAGTGGCTTCGGTCCTGCTGGTGGCCAAAAGAGAGCTTTGGCTTCCTGGGGCTTCTGGAGCAAGTCACAGCTGTGGGTCTGCCCCTGGACAGGGGGCTGCAGTAGAAGTTCTTACTGGCTGGCCCCTGCTCAGGTCCCATCTCCCACTGGGCTGCATTGGGAGATGGCCGGATTCGGTGCCCATCAGCAGAGCCACAGCCCAGAGCCGTGTCCCTGCACTCCCACAGCTCGTTCCACAGACATCCACAGAGCTGGAGCCCATCTGCCCAGGATGACCAGCAGCCACCACACCACAGCAAGGCTTCCTGCTCACACTCATCTCCTCAGCAACACCCAGCAAAGCTCATTACAGGGCTCGAGGGCAGGAACCGGCCCAGCTTAGCAAGTTGTTGTCCCTCAGCAGAGCCACACGTGTGCTTTGAGGTGTGGATGATGCAGGCTGGCTGGGCATGGGGATGGCACGTGCCTTCCCTCTGAGCGTGGCCTGGCTGAGGGCCTGTCCTCTCCCCATTTGCCTTTCCCCATCCCATGTCACCATGGTGCACAGCATCCTGCTGTGACTGCCACAGGAACAGTGGGGTGGAGGTCTCACCCTGGGTCTGTGCCAGCCTAGGGCCTCTGGCCCTGTCTCAGATGATGCCAGCAGCCAGCTGAGAACTCACAGGTGACTGTGGGCCTGGGGAGGATCTGGGACAGTCAGTGCCTGTGGTGACACGCCAGAGCTTCGTGGCAACCCGGGCTGAGCCACCCATCCACACCCCTGCAGGAGCCTGGGTTTGATCCTCCCCAATTGTGGCTGCCTCAGTTCTCCCCGTGACCTTCCCTGTTGCCTCACGCAGTGCCTCTTTGTGCCTGCCTTTGAAGGAAGCTGAGCCATTAGATCAAAACAAAAATCTTGCCAAAGAAAGTATTTACAGGCTCCTCATGGCTTCTAGAACAGAAGATTGGAGATGTTGCAATGAGGTGCAATGGGCATCACAGTGACTCAGCTCACACCCAAGACTGGGAGTGTGCAGGAGACTGAGCAGGGGCACAGGAGAAATACACAGGACACTTCCAGAAAAGGGCAGTGGGGATCAGGCAGTGAGGGATCAGGCAGCAGAGATCAAAGAGCAAGGGAGCTCCACACTTCCTAAGGCTTGTCTGGGGGATGCCTCTGAGCTATCACATCAGCCCCTGGAAGGAGGAACCAGCCCCTGTGCCAATCCCGCTCATGCTGCCTGCTGCTGGCACCTTTGTCCCTGAGATGACGGCTCAAGCTGTACTCCAACACCTTCCCTTGTTAGCTGTTGTCACCCCTGCCTCCCATGGGGTTATTCCCAGAGGGTAGCCCCAGTCGGGACATCCATTCCGCTGTTTCAGACTGTCTGGGTTCAGAAACCCCACCCCTGCTTGCTCTGTACCTGGCTTCAGGGCTTAACCTGTTTTAAAGGTGCTGGCTGGCTCAGGAAACCATCTTACCTGTCCATCGAGGCAATGCCTCCCCTTCCCCATCCACAACACCCCCAAAGTGGAGGACAGATTGGCAGAGGTGCTGTGAGGGGATGACCTGGTGAGTCCCCAGGGCAGCCACGCCACTGTGGACACAGCACAGGGTGCACTGGCTCCTCATCTCTCAACCAGTGGCCCAATGCAGATGTTGGGAAAAGGAACTTTGCTAAATAATTCCTCCCTCAGTTCCTCTGCTCTCCCCACAGCCCTGCCACGCTGGGCAGTAGCCGGGCAAGCACTTTGGCTGAGGTTCACTACTGGCCTTGTGCCACCACCTCTGCGTTGCTCCTTGCCCTCCATCCCAGCCTCCTGCTGCTGCCTGTGAGGGAGGAGGAGCATGGGCAGGGCACACTCCCCCTGATGCCTGGTGGCACCTTCCTCCCCAGCCTGGGGACATGCAGAGAGGGCTTCCCTGGACACCACATCCTGTGACCTACAGGCCAGGGACAAACACACTGACTTCTGCTTAGAGCCTTTCCCATCTTTGCCTAGTTTCTTCCTACTCTTAATATTGCTGCAGTGCTGGATGGTGCAATCCTGGGACTGGCATGTTTTACCCTTGAGCACCACCACCCAGGAGGGAAATTCTGGAATTATGGATCCCATGAAAGTGGGGAAGCAGATCCAGCACCTCCTGCTCCCCCAGACTCGCCAAGGGCTGCAGTCAGAGTGGTGGAGGACAGAGCTGGGGAGGCAGCATGGGCTGGGACACACAGACAGGCTCTACCTGCACTGCCCAAGGCAGCTGCTGTCCCCAGGGCCACTTCCCACAGGTGTGCCAAAAACCAGACTTCTTACAGCTGCTGGATTGGAACTGGCAGTTTGGAGCTGAAAGGCTCCTGAGGCCTCTCCAGGACTGTAGCATGGCTGCCCAAGTGGCATCACTTCAGTTCAGGATCCAAGAGGGGTGTAAATGCAAAGGAACAGCCTCATTTCATTAAGAGTTTAAAGAACTGGCAGCTTCGGGCCCTCTGTCAAGCTCAAAGATTTTTGCCAGCACCTAAATCCAATAAGTCAGGTGTTGAGGCTGCTGGCAGCATGCTGGGAGGCCAGGGGTGAGATAAGGTAGGCATAACTGAGCTGGCACCAAGGTAACTCCTGCAGGGAGGAGATAGGGATCTTTGTTGCCACCCCAGCTGCCTGCACTTTCCTGCAGGGCACAGCAGCACAGACCAAGAATTGGACACAATGATCCTTGTGAGTCCCTTCCAACTCAGGATATTGATTCTATGAGACCACCCTCAGCACTCAAAGGCTGCAGGGAGATGGGTCCATTCTTAAAAAATTATGTTTCTCTCTTCCAAGACCAATAAAGAGTTAAAAATCCCCCTAAGCCACTGCTGTAGAGGAAGCTGGAGCAGGGCAGGCAGTGCTGCTGCTCAGTGAGGGCTGGCAGATTGCTGACTATGGGGGTTGGATGTCAGATTAGAAATAAACTGAAGAAACTTTGGGGAAAGAGGGAGCATCTTCAGGAAAGATGAGCTCTGACTAAATTAAAACAGAGCGGGGGTGCCAGCCCTTGAAATGAAACCATCATGGGAGGGTTCAGTGAAGGATAGTGGGTGAGGTGAGTGGGCAGTGGGGTGGGGAATCATCCTTCCCTGTGAGGGTGGGCAGGCCCTGGCACAGGTTGCCCAGAGAAGCTGTGGCTGCCCCATCCCTGGAAGTGTCCAAGGCCAGGTTGGGCAGGGTTTGGAGCAACCTGGGCTGGTGGAAGGTGTTCCTGCCCATGGCAGGGGGTGGAATGGGATGAGTTTTGAGGTCCCTTCCAAGCCAAACCTTCCGTGATTCTGTGATTCAATGAAATACGGAGGAAGATACTTGTAAACAACAGGGAGACATTGTCTAGGCTGTGTGGATGTGTGGCTCCCACAGAACAGATCCTAATGCAATAAATACCATGGTGAATCAGCAGGAGGATGGTTTAACAGGAGAGCAAGGTGGCCAAAACACAAAAAATAGTAAAACTAAAATGGAATAAAATAAAAATTCTGCAAAAAACTAGCATTTTCTATTTCAAACCAGGAAAACAGCAAGATGCAAACTCTCCAGGAGCTAAAAACTGCATTAAGACAGATGAAAATATATTTTGAGTGCAATTCACTTACCACATAAAGAATAACAGCAGTGTATTTTTGCAAATGCATCAGAAGTGGGAATTCTGCTGGAAACCCACTGGGCTGGCACATGCTCAGGGCATACCCTGCAGCAGGACACAGGCAGCAGGTTCCTCACCTTCCCAGCTCCAGAGGGGGTTAGCAAAGACCAGGCTGATTTCTTGGAAGGGCTCCACAGGATCCAGGAAACACTGGGCTCTTAAACCTGGCTTTGGTACCAACCAAATATGCTGGAAGATGGAAGAAAACATGGCATTACAACATGTATGAAAGAACATGTCATGCTGAGGCAACATCTGGCACGGGTTGGAGGAGGGAAGTCTTTCTAGAATCACATGAAATATGTAAATAATGGTGGATCAGATCAAATACAAACAACAGTTTTTGCAAAGCTTGGGCAAAATCTGTCTCCAAAAGCTCTTCAGGACATTAAGGTGTATTATCAGTGGGAGACAGGCTGGGTGCACTCACACTGTAGCAGGGAAGGGGCCTGTAAGGGGTCACTGAGTGAGAAACAAAAGGAAAAGTATTTTCATTCCCTAGGGCAGAGCTGCAAGGAACAACACAGGGCTGGAGGTGGCTCAGACCAACAGGAAGCACTTCTCAAATGCTGCATGAGCACGCTGTGAGAGACTGCCCCGCTGGGGGGATCTGCCATGGAAATGGATCCAAAGGAAACAGGGAGAGCTGTTTTGCTGGGGCTGTGGAAAGTCCTGCATGCTCCCAGGTCACTCCTGGCTGAAGAGGACAAGAATAAGGCCCCTTTTTGACTCAGTCTTTGATTGGGCCAAGGTCTCCCCACCCTGGTCTTAACCTGCTGAGGCTGTGCTGGGCATCCCAGCCTTATGGCACTTTCCTGGGGTTCAGAACCTGGACCAGCCCCAGGTGCTTCCCAATTCCTTCCCCCCTCCTGGATCCCCTGACAGCCCTTTGGGACACCAGCGGTACCTGAGCAACTCTGGGTTGGGGGCTCCTCATATGCTCACATGGGAATTGAGAGCCTGAAAGTTCAAAGCACTTAAGTTTGACCTCAGGATGTGCTCCATCCTGCTCTCCAAAGGCTCTCCAGAAACCAGACCCCTCTGCAGCCCAAAATCCTGGCTGGTTTTCAATGCCCGAGACAGGAAAGAGGAAGCAAATTCCTGCTGAGATCAGGTGGGAGGTGCAATGCCACAGACACCGTTCCTTATGGAGTGACTGCAGGCACCCAGCTCACCCTGCTGATGCAAATTACCAGTTACGAAATGGAGAAAATTGCTAATTATTTCCCTTTTCATCCATTTATTATGGCTTTCTTTTTTATTGCTAATTATTAGTTTCAATCCACCACTGAAGTAGGGTGGGTGTTTCTCTTCTCTGATGCTGGCTTGGTGACTCTTGAAATAAATCCTAAGGATTTTTCCACAGTTTTGTCTGCCTTTTCCTATCGCTGTTTTTTGCATGTTTTTTCTTGTCATTGTGGGGTTTGACCTTTTAAAGCACCTTGTATTTCTGTTTACTGAATGGATTCTTCTCTGCCCAAATTGAATGTAATCAGGTCATGATTACTGTTCGTTCCCTAGGCAACCACCAATGAAATTACAGAGCTATGATCATGAATTAACAGCTTTGAAAAGTTAATAAAAGATAAAATGCTAACTGCAAGGCTTAACTGCTGGTCCAAGGCATTCCCAGCTGAGCCACCATCACTGCAGAGAACTTTGGGACAATGATCTTGATTCAAGAATTAGGGGAAATAAAAAACACCACCCACCAGCCTGTAAAGGTAAATTCAAACCAGTCCAATGAAGGGCCACTTCTATTCTGTCAAAATTCTGAGGGGGTGCTTTGGTTAACAAAGGAATTACATCTGTACCTGCATGGGATGTGGGAATAACGAGAATTGAAGAGTTTGTGGAGAGGGTAGCAGTGAAGGTGAGGCAATTCAGCACAGCCCTGCTGCCACCTGCAATGCCAGAGGAAAGCAGAGTGACTGTGGAGCACAGCGTGCCAATGGACGAGGTGGGGAGCAATGGGAGAACACGTACAGACTGAACCCCTCCAGCCTGCCCTGTTTCTTCTGACAGTATCCAGGTGCTTCAAAACAATCCCAGCAATAAGCTGCAAAAACCAATCTGAAAACATGTCAAGCGTCCCAGAGTAATTCGGCAGAGTTCTGGCTTTGCTGAGACTTTTGTTGTATGCTTAGTCAGTGTTAGGAAAACACCCCAGCATTTGGGGCAATTGGGAAGGGCTGACCAGTGCACAGCAGGACAAGGTCTGGGCAGGACACACCATCTGGAGATGCCTCTTGCAAGCCCTGGAGCTTCATGGTGGGCTCAGTCCGGGGGTCATACCCCAGGTGTTATTTCCTGCTGTCTGCCACTGCTGCTCCCTCCAGCTTCCTGCTAAACTTTGGTGGGAGCTGCTGCTCTACTCAGCTCTGTGGTATGAGCAGTCACCGTCCAGATCCCCCTCAGTCCTGCTCACACCCCACACTGTGGTATTCAATGGCTCACTGGGACAGGCTTTGAAAAATTATTGTTACATGTGAGAAGGGACAGGAAACTCCAGTCCCCACTGCCCCTGCTACCCCTTGTCTGGCACCTTCCCCAGGCAAACCCTGGCCTCAGCCCACCTTAAGGGAAAGGATTAAGTCCACCCACGCCTCTTTTATGGGAATAGATTGGTGCTTGCCTGAGGTTTATAGGTGTGCAATGTACACAAGGGAAGGGATACAGAGGCATACACTGAGTATGGTTCCTGGTCCCAGCCCTGTGCCATGCATCGGCTCCCACACTCATTAACCTGTGAGTGCCCGTCCCGCAGTCCCCGGGCAGGTTCTGGTGTCCTTTCTGAAGTGACAAGGGAACCCCGGCCTGAGGGGACCCGCGGGGCTCTGCAGGCCCCTCCAGGGCAGCTCCATCCCCATCCCTGTCCCCTTCCCCAGCTCTGGCCTGGGTGGCCTGACCTGCTCGGCATGGCCGGGGAGAGCCCCCCGAACCCTGGTGTCCCCTCAGAGCCCCCCGAACCCTGGTGTCCCCTCAGAGCCCCCTCAGAACTCGGTGTCCCCCCAGAGCCCCCAAGGCCCCTCAGAGCTATGATGTCCCTCACACCCATATCCCCTCAAACTCCAACGTCCCTTCATGCCCCAATGTCCCCTCACTCCAATGTCCCCTCACACCCTGCTGTCCCCTCACCCCTGATGTCCCCTCACATCTCTGCTGTCCCCTCACATCCCTGCT
>WBMV01004774.1:130553-151644 GCA_013396655.1 Campylorhamphus procurvoides | reverse complement strand
AGCAGGGCCCCTGCGGGATGGTGTACGAAGGTGCGGAGGGGCCCGGGCAGCGAGGGCGGCGGGCGGGGGGCCTGGCCCTGGCTGTGGGGTCGGGGCGGCCCTAAAGCCCCAGAACCGCAGAGGGGGGGACACTGGGGGGACACTGCGGTGTCGGCTGGGCCGGCAGCGACCCACAGGTCTGCAGCGTCCGGCATTCATAGAGTGTCCGGCGTGGGAAGGGACCCACAGGGATCATCCAGTCCAACCCCTGGCCCTGCCCAGACACCCAAACAATCCCACCCTGTTTGGACAACCCTGGAGCATTGTCCAAACCCTCCTGGAGCTCTGGCAGCCTTGGGGCTGTGCCCACTGCCCTGGGGAGCCTGGTCAGTACCCACCACCTTCTGGGGGAAGAACCTTTTCCTGATACCCAGCCTAACCCTGCCCTGACACAGCTCCAGGACATTCCCTCGCTGGGCATCCACCCCTCAGCGATTCTGCCACTTGATACAAGACTGAGCCGAGGCCAGGCTGCTCTGTTACAAGGAAATGCCCATCATTTGGGGCCACACTTCCTCTCTTTGTTTTTTTAGGTCCAAATTGTAATTGCTGGCAGCACTGTGCCAGAGGCCTGTGTTGTAGGTGGTGTCAGAATACACTAAATGTCAGTTCTGTATTCTCAGCCTGCTTTGGGGGCTCAAAAGTAGCAGCTCTATCATGTGGGCTGCTCCTTAGCCATTTAGTGACTGCTGATCTTTTCTCTCCAGTCTAGTTGTACACTTCCAAAGGGGAGTTTTCGATCTTATTTTGTGCTGTTAATGTGGAAACTGCACAGGGGGAATTTCCTCCATTACCACGTTTTGCCTGATATTTGGCTTTACTTTCTTTTTTGATTACTTAAGCTGTTGCATAGCAAAGTCTGAGCATCTATCTGTCTTTAAAAAGATGTGATACAAGTGAAAATTGAGGGTGTTTTTATAGATAAAAGGTTTGGGTGACCTGTGTATAGCACTTGGTCTAAGAGCAGGAGAAGAGGAACTGCCCCAAGGCCAAGCCATGGGTACAAATCTTTTTGGAGGAGGGAGGCCACATACAACTCCAGCATCCATACAGAGCAGAGGGACTTTGGCATCTCTTACAGACTTGTCAGACCACAGAGTGAGCTGGAGGGAATGCTCAGCAAATGAACTCGGGGGTGCTTTTGAGATTCCACTAATGATCTGTTCTTTACATACCCCTCAAAGCCCCCCACTACCGTAGCCATGCCCAGATGCTTCTGTGACTTAAGCAGAACTGCACTCGCAGCACGTCAGGGTGCTGAGCTCCTGGAGCAAGGTAAGAGTTATTTTGTAGTGATCTGGGAAGGCACTGTCACAGAGGATGCTTTGCAAAGCCCAAGTGTAAGAAGCAGATGATGAGTAAATCCAGCTGCACAGGCTGCATTTAATGATGCAGAACCACTTTTCCATGCTCCTGTAACCACATCTGTTCCATCCTTCCACAGCGCAGTCAGCATCTGGAACCTGCCCTCAAAAGCAAAGCTACTCCCTCAAACTTGTGAGTTTTGATCTCTTTGGGTAAGGAATAGTGCACAGAGTACTGTGTCCCAACCTGTTTGGCTGGGAGTGTCCAAGGAATTCGGAGGGAGTGATCACAGAGGCCTGTTGTAGCTCAGGGGATGGATGTAACCTGAGGGTGTCATGCTTGGAGTTCAGTAGAAGTTGGCTCTTCCACTGAAGATATTAAGGAAATAGATAGGAGGATTAAAATAACCCAAAAGCCTTAATCTCAGAAGGTTGCTGCTTTGATCTACCAGGCTCAGTAACCTCCAGAACCGAATTGAGTGGTGTGAGGTGAAGATCTTGATTCAGGAATGTCAGACCAACTTTTCTCCTGTATGGCTGAGGTCTGGGGAAACTGGAGAGGTTGGAATTTGGTGCTGTGCTGAGGCAGTGTGATGAGCCAGCAAGGAGACACTCCATAAAGCCAGAGTACATTTAAATCAAACAGGAATTGTAGCTGGAGTTCCGGGCCAGCTTTCCAGGCACTTGTCAATACCCTGAGTTCCCCAGAAATGTGTTATTTTCAGTAACAGCTGTTCTGTGGTGAAAATTCAGTGGATTGATTTTCAGTAGCTCACAAATCAGAGCAGAAAGACTCTTTTTTTGTCTGCTGTGGCTCTTGGGCTTTGCTGGTCTGCAAGAGGGCCGGTGCTGTGGGGCTCTTGCAAGCACTTGAATAATCCCTCTGCCTTTTGTTAGAGGAGACATGTAAGAGGATGGAGAGGGAATACAGTAGAGATGAAGGAAGACAGCTAAGTGCCACAAAACTGGAACCAGTAGGAGGGAAATTGTAATCACTTCTGTAGGCAACACTCACAACTCCTCTGTTTTGCACCTTTTGGCTGCTTGGTAGTCTGCTAATGCCACTGCCCACCCCTTGTGGTTGCAGAGCACTGTGGAGTGTGATAAAGCACATGAGAGCATTTTGACTTGAGGGTTTGGTGGCTCAGATGAGCTCACCAGACAAGGTGGAGAGTGAAATATCCTCTGGGATGTGGTCTCTATGGTCTGCTGATCCTCCAGTTTGGTATCAAAGCCAGCTGGAATATAACACTGCTGCTTCCTCCTGTGCATGATAGCAGCTGCCCTGAGTTAGTGTGTTGACTCTCTACATGTGTGTAGTAAACAGATTCATATTGACTGTAAATTATGTGCATTTGAGGTCACTTGATGACACCAATATCTTAAATACCACAAATACAGACATTTTAATTTATCTCACTTTCTGACAGCCAGAATGAAGTGTTCCAGCTCTCTGTTGAGACTTGCCTGTTTGCAGAAACCCTGCTGTGACTAAGAAGGTCACCTCTGGCTCCCTTTAGAGCTTACTCCAGGCTGCCAGATGGGCTGCAGTGCCTGACTGTCCTTCACCCCCACACAGCTGTAAATGGGACTGCTGGAAAGGCCACTCCCCTGTTCTGTGCTGATGCTCAGAGTTTATGTGGTTGTTAGGACAGCATTAAATAGTGAACCAAACACCTGAGCTCTGTTCTCAGCTATGTTTGTTTTTCAGGGGGGTGGTTGATTTCTTTGAAATGATTAGTGAAGGCCCTGTAGCAGTCTTGCCCAAGTTGCCCTTTCCAGCAGGATGTGTGTGGCTCAAGTAATGCTCCTCCTTCCTGTTCCCTTTAGGATGCCAAAGATGGGAGGATCTACAATGAGCAGAATTTCTTCCAGCGAGCTGCCAAAGCAAGCACAGGTTGGTGGTGCTTCTTGGGAGAGCAGGGACTAAGGAAACTGGCATCCCTCTCTCATCAGTTCTGTGAGTCTCTCAGAAGGCCAGGATAGGACAAACTCATTCCCTGCTTGGTTAGTGCTGAGGAGGTCAGTCAAGAGCCAGCTCTCCCAGCGGTGTGTGCTGTAGGACACAGCAGTATTGGCATTTTGAAGCTTTCTTGCTCTACCCACTCTTGCCTTGATGCCCCTGGGAGCCGTCCCGCCCTGCAGCCTGACGCACCTTGGCTCCCCCTCTCTCCTGTGCCCTTCCATCGGCGGTTCTGTCAGCTGCTCTCTGGTATTGACTCCATTGACCCCAAAATTTGAGCAAGAGCAAAGCTGCCCAGAGAAGGTAGGCAGGGGTGATGGAGGAATTCATGTCAAACCTGCACTTTTTGGAGGACTGCAAAAATCTGCTTCTCCATCCCCCTCTGCCTCCCCTCTCCTTGTTTTCCCTAGTCCTGTAGCAACTCCTTAGCTTGCTCTGGTATTCCCAGCATCCTCCCTGTCCCATTCTTGCTCTGCAGTGCTGTGTGCATTGACATGTCAATGCCGCCAGATATCAGGAGGAGAGAGGCCTCTAGCTGTCAGCTGCCCAGGGCAGAGCAGACCTTCAGAGGAGGAGCATCCCTGACTGAGCTCCTCCTTCCTCCTGGAGCTCCTCAGCAGCTTCTGCTGCCCTGTGTCCTGTTCTCTCCCCCTGCAGTGGAGAAGTGGAAGAAGTGGCACTCTCTGCCTTTGCTGGGCATCCCCAATTGCGTTGGCTTTGGACTGCATGCAGACAGCTACAGGTGAGGAGACTGCAAAGGGCACAGCTGAGCTCTTGGGCCATCTTTGTGAGCTTTCCCTCTCCCCTTGCTGTCTGCTAGTCCTGTTGTTGTGCCCTGGGCTCCTGACCATATGCACTGCTCCTGTATCATTTATTAAATGCTTTGCCTCATTGTCCTGTTTCGTTCAGTCCTTGTGTTGCTGGTGAAGTCATTGCTTTGGCTGTTGCTGTCCCATAGACCAGGGGACACCTTACTCTGGTCTTTTACACAACACAAAGAGGAGACTCAGGCCACACAAGACCAGCACATCTGTCTCCTTTGTAAGAAGTTCTCTCTTATCAAAAATCAAGGAATTGTTTGCCCAGGTCAACTTGGAGTTGAGGTGGGATCTAATGGATCACTTGACCAGTGTCTGTTGCAGGTTTTCCAAACCAGTGAGGTGCTTCCACAGGCAAAGCCCTTTTCTTTTGTAGGTTTTTGGTGTTCTCTGACTTGGGGCGAACTCTGCAGTCGGTGCTGAGTGATGGCTTGAACCTGCTGAGGGAGAAGGCAGCTTTCCAGATTGCAGTTCGGCTGGTATGTGGAGAGCTAATTCTTCCTAACAGACCTTTCTACAAAAGACTTGTAATTTCCTTCCAGATTTTTCAGGTGTTTTAAAGCTGCTCCATGGGCTTGGCTGGGGTCTCTAAGTAGCATCTCTCAGGCCTCTTTTAAATTTGAGTATCATCTTTCATCTTTTGAGCATTGTATCACCTTGAAGGAATTTGGGGCAAGGAGAATGAGGGAAACTTGAACTTAAGAGGCTGTGAGATCTGGTGCTTTCAGTGCTTGTCCACAGGGCTGCAGGGAGCTGGGGAGGGTCCAGCTCAGTGATGGCCAGGGTGCTGCAGGAGCCTGTGTGGATCTGATAGGCTCCCCTCTGTTTATTCCCAGCTAGACTGCCTGGAGTTCATCCACGAGAACGAGTATGTGCATGGGGACATCACTGCTGAGAACATCTACCTGAACCCAGCAGACCTGGCACAGGTGGGGAGCAGGAGCAGTGCTGGCAGGGAATGGCAGTGGAGGTGGGCTTGGGAAATGGGAGGGGGCAACCCCCAGGCCCGTGGGCAGGGCAGGGCAGGGCAGCAGAGCAGTCTGTGATGCAGGACTGGGGGCTAGGCTGGGCAGAACTTCCCCCACACATGGTTTTGCTGTCCTGAAGGTGACCCTGGCAGGCTATTGCTTTGCATTCCGGTACTGCCCCGGGGGGAAGCACGTGGCTCGGCGCGAGGGCAGCAGGACCCCTCACGAGGGCACCCTGGAGTTCATCAGCCTGGACAGCCACAAAGGTGCAGGTGGGTCTGGGCTCCTGACACAGCCTGGAGCTGTGCCTTTGGCAGTGCTCTCTGCAGCTGGGGCTCCCTCCTGGCATTGCTGCTGCTTTCCAGGCATTGATATGCACCAGGAACCTATTTAGGCTCTTCACTCCTGCCTCTCTCTGGGCTGCTGTGCCTCTCCAGGTCACTCAGTGACTGCAGCAGGGGGATGTTCCTGTTCCCTCGGGAACCTTGGCTGCTACTGGCAGCTGAAGAGTAGAGAACAGAGCCCTTCATACTGGCTTAGCAGGGATCTATTTCAAGCCAGGCTGGATCCCTGCCCAAAACAGATTTGCAGCAGATTCTGCTCTGACCTTGAAGCAACGAGAGCTGGAAAGGCATTTAAATCCCAAAGTCATTTTAGTTGGAAAAGACCTTTAAAATCATTGAGGCCAACTGTAAACGCAGCACTGCCAAGGCCACCACTAACCCATGTCCTCAAGTGCCATTTCCACATGGCTTTTAAATCCCTCCAGGGATGGGGACTCCCCCAGTGCCCTGGGCAGCCCTTCCAAATTAGCTGGTCCCTCTTCTGGCTGGGATGTGACTGGCTGTCACCCAATATTCAGCAAATCTCCCCCCAGAGGCTGGAAGGTGATTCCTCATCTGTGGGAGTTAGCAGGCTCCTGGAAGTATTGATATCTCAGACCACATCCTAATGGAGCTCTTGGATTTCTTTACTTTGACCCTTTATAATTGTCTCTTCCCATCAGGACCATCTCGCCGGAGTGACTTGGAATCTCTGGGCTACTGTCTTCTGAAATGGCTCTGTGGCTTCTTGCCTTGGTCTAATGTGCTGGGCAAAGTAGAAACTCTGGTGGAGCAGAAGGAAAGGTGGGAGAAATATCTGCTCCTTTGGGAAATCAGCAGAAAGCAGCGAGGGAGGGTTTGTGACTGAAATCTCTCAGTCCCAGTACATTGTTGGGATGGGGTAAATCCCAAGGGTGTTTGATGAACCCCAAGTTCTGCTCAATTCAGCCCTTCTGGGTTTCTTGTCCCTATTGCCAGAGCCAGGTGCTCAGGTGCCTGCTCCACTGCTTGGCCCCTGACAGCACTCTGTGCCATTCCAGGTATAGAGAGGATGTGATATGCCTTCTCCGACTGTGCTTCAGGCAGAGATCCATTCCAGGTATGGGTTTGCTCTCAGTGGCAGTGGGACTGGGGGGAGGATTGACTGTCCCTGAAGCCAGAACCTTCTCTGTGCTGGGGTGCTGGTCCAGGATGGTTTCTGGTGTAGATGGTGACCAAGCATTGCATGGACTGGTTGGCAGGCTGGGAACAAATTCCTTGTTTTCTGTACAGCAAAACAAGGAGGGCTGCCTCCCATGGTCTGTTTCATGAGCCTTGCTGAAGGGACAGGTGTTCTGGCAGGTTTAAAAATGCAGTATTTGGGGCTAATTTCCCCATTCCATTCTCTTGTCCAGAGAAGCTGTGGCTGCCCCATCCCTGGGAGTGTCCACGGCCAGGTTGGATGGGTCTTGGAGCAACCTGGGCTAGTGGAAGGTGTCCCTGCCCATGGCAGGGGGTGGAACTGGATGGGCTCCACGGTCCCTTCCAACACAAACCATCTTGTGATTCTATTTTATTCTCTAATTCTCTGCTCCTGTCTTTGAGCTTCATGTTAGCCTTGGTCTGGTTTTCCTCTCTGCAGCTGCCCAGGGTGGGTGGGTGAGTGAGCTGCAGGGGGCCAAAGTGGCAGCTGGAGTCGCTGTGCTGCTCCAGGTGTGACATCTCTTGCTTGCAGAGGCCCTGCAGAGTTACCTGGTGCAAGTGATGGCTCTGGAGTACGAGGAGAAGCCTGACTACGGGGCCCTGCGGCAGCTCTTCCAGAGGTCACTGGAAAAGATGAAAGCTTCAGCTTACGACTCCATTGATGTCCACATGGTGCCCTAGGTGAGTGCCAGGAGCTGGGAGGGCAGCACAGAGCTGGCACTTCCTCCCTGTGCCCTGCAGTGCCACGGGCAGGAGGGGACAGAGCAGCCTGGTCTGTGACAGCTCTCCAAGTGACACCAACCTGGCTCTTCCTGACATGTCATTCCCTATTGAGAGATATGTTAGTGCTACACAAAGCCTGTGTTTCCTCACTTATTTTCTGGAAACAATTGTCCTTGAAGAAATGCAGCAAGGGTTAATAAAGGAAAGGCTGAAGGGTCTGCAGGGCTGTGGAGGCGGTGACAAAATGCAGGCTCATGCAATCTGGTGAATTTTTCTTTTTTTAGAGAACTGAGGCTCTGGGCTGTACCTTTTGCTTTTCCCTTTCAGAAAGCAGCATGTAGCTCTGGTTTTAGTGCCTCAGCCCTGAGGCAGTGGTGTCTCAAGCCCAGCTGCTGTTTTGGCCATGAGGCATCTTCAAGAATAAGGCTTGGTACAGAGCCAGACCTGGTTTTAGAGCAGGGCTGCATCAGCCAAGGTCCCTGCATTCAGCAGCAGAAACAGAGCCAGCTCTTCCTCACCCCATTCCCTCTTCCTGGGAAGGAACTGAACTGACGAATCTTCTATTTTTTCTTTCAGATCAAGAGAACTTGCAGAGGAAGAGTTCAGAGCTTTCTGCAGTGAGGCCTTTCCTACATGTATTTAACTTTCACCAGTTTTAGAATGAGAGAGATTTTTATAAGTGCTTTGTTCCCATTTCAATGTGACCCAGTGTTGAAGTTTGAGGTGCTGCTGTACCATGTTAATGTGAAGACACTCCTGCAGGGCAAGTCAGGGGAAGCAGTAGCTGGAAAGCTGCAGTGGAGCCACGGGGAGCAGGGAAATTAAATCAGGGACTTTTTTTTTTAACTGGAGTGGCAGAACATAGTTTTATAATAAATTTTGTGGACAAACACCTAAGGCTGCTGTTGGTTATTTGGTACATTTGAGGCCTTTCTGAGGCTGCTGTAGGGTTGTGAGGGTGGTTGAGGTCCTTGTATTCATGTAAATAACCTCCAGGCAGTGCCACTGCAACTCAGCTCAGACCTAAACCTGACCTCATCCCAACCAGCCCAGCAGTTCTCCAGGCCCCAGGCCAGGGAATGAGGGGAAGGGGAAGGACAAGGAGCCACCTCTAATAACAAAATGATTTTATAAAAAAAACAGTTGGTCAGTAAACACTCACTACACTGGGTGTATCTGAACTGTTGCCAATGCCACAGTAACTTCTGAACAGTCCTGGAGTCCAGTTCCAGTGTTAACTTCAGTGACACCTCCTGGAAGTCTTGTACCTTGGTATTGCAATGTTCACTGTGTGTTAAGGCACAGAAGGAATTTCACGAGGAAAACATGGCAACAAGAGAAGAGGCAAATGAGGTTTAAACCATGTGAGAGGTAGGTAAGAGAGCAGCTCAGACCTGCAGTGAGCCTTCATTTACCTCTGGGGTTTTTCAATAAAAACCTTGTATCAGTGCAGCAAATGCCATAGACAGGAGATGGAGGGTGAGGGAGACCTGGCCAGAGTAAAATGGCAGCACAACCTCAGAAAAGGTCTTTCAAGTGGAAGAATTCAAGCATAGTGTTACATTCAGAAACTTGAGAACCTATGTCAATTGATTTCAGAGTGCCAGGCCTCAGAGGAAGCAAGGGACAGGACAGTTCTTTTTTATCACTGAGGGATGACAAAAGGGGGTAAAAGTTTTCATAGCAGGAGCAGAATCTTAGCAGAAGATCAGACAGTAGGGGACATGTAAAAAGGCAGCTGTGAAGGGAAGAATGACCCCAGATGTGAGCTGCAGAAACAGGATAGACAAGGCTGAGGGGAAGGGGGGTGCTGTTTTGGAGGTATTTACAATATTCACTATCATCCCTGTATGACTGCAACAGAAGCGTGGTTTCCAGGAATCCTGGACAAGTTAAAAGCATGAAGAAATCAGAGGCTTAAGAAGCCCAAGTTCAGCCTCTCTTCAGTGTGTTCTGCCATGTTTTTTCGCTTGACTTGCCTCCTGTGCAGGTCGTGGGGCCGGGACAGCTCCCTGTTCATGGCACTGCCATGGGGCAGTGCTGAGGTAGGTCTGGGGGCAACTCCAGGGCTGCCTCCAACAGAAGATATGGGACTGGCACTGTTGACAGAGGAGTAGCCTGAGCTCCCCTCTGGGTTGGGATTCCTTGGGGTGTGATCCTCCCCTGGCAGCTTCGTGTCCCTCTGGGGCACCACAGGCACCTCCCAGTCCCCAGATGGGCTGTCATCGTCACTGGAGTCCTGCCCACAGTGCTCTGCAGGGTCCAGGTAGAGCACAGTCACATCCAGGATGCCACTGGGACTGGTCACTGCAGGGGAGGAGGAGAGAAAGGTTAGTTTGCCCAAATCCAGCACCACACAGGCACTCAGCACAGAATCAAGCAGAACAAAACCAAGCAAGAGACTGTCCACCTTCTGTCTGCTCACACATGGAGGGCAGACCTCTGAGTTCACCCTCTTTTCACACAGTATCTTCTCCACCCTCAGACTATTCAGACCAAGATCTATTTAGATCTAAGAGTACTTAGATCCAAGGTACTGAGAGCTATTTAGAAAACCAGTAGCCAGGCCCAGAGTCAGCAAAAACTGCTAATTAGTTTCTAACACAGTGAACCATTCATCTTGTTTGGGGCACTACAAACAGCCCTTGAAATGCTGAGCAGCTACAAAAGCCCTCATGTTCTGAAGCAGTGCAGAGAAACAACCTCTGAGATAGTTTAACAATTAAAACCACAGGGAAAGGGGAAGGGTTTTTCCAACTGGTCTTCAGCTGAAAGTTCAGGCATCTGGTGCCTGAGAAACAGTTTTAAGCGAAGATGAAAAGACAGGTTTAAACCTCTTGGCTGCTTTTCCTAAGGAGAATAAACTGCTCACCATCTCCTTCTCTCTCTCCTTCACTTTCCTGGTCACCTTCATAACCAGAGCAGGAATCTAAACTCCAGTCCAGAAAGTTGTCCAGCAGACTTTCTTCCTGGGAGGACAGCTCTGCTGTGGGTGTAGTCACAAAGCTGCCCCTGTCATCCTGAATGCTGTCTTCCCTCCTCCTGTGGCAAAACAATCCACAGGTCACATGTTAAAAGCCAAGTCTTCTTTTCCAGCTCTTTTAAAAGGTATGTCCAGGTAATGACAAGAAAATTGGTTGTATTTAAGAATGAAACCTCAGGGTACAGAGAGGAGGAATGGCTCTGAAGAGAAGCCTGAGGCTCTGACAGCCATGCATCACACTCACCTTTTAGCTCTCTTTCCAGAGGGAGAGCTGAGGAAAGTCTGAATTTCCACCACGTTCCTGTGCAAGGGACTGGGCTCTGGGTCTTCCTGTTTCACACCCAGAGCTGAGCAGAGCTGGCTGTAACTCATCACCTAAAAAAAAAGAAATTAAAAATAAAAAAATCAAAGAGCCAGTAAGAATTAGACCATGAGATTCCCAGAAGGACTAATTAGCCAGAAGGAGGCTGTTTTCTAGGAGAAATCTATCCCAGCAAGTTCTTCCCAAAGACCCTCCAGGGATGGGGAAGAGTCTGCAGATCAAGTTTTAAACTACCACTTTCTACAGATATTCTCCCTCCAAAGGTCTGAAGTTCAAACCCCTGCCCCTGCAGTTCCCCACCCCCTGCCCTGGGTGTCAGAAGCAGATGCAGACCCAGCTCACCCACCTGTTCTTTGCCTATTTCTTCATAACGCTCATCCTCAAACCTCTGTTTCACTGCCATGAGGGACACCTGCCTGTAATCCTTTGGGACATCATCATGGAAGCTGGGAAGAAAGGTTGCAACCCCAATCTTAGAATGGATTCTATGAAACAATATTAGGAAAACCTGCCAACTTAGGCACTTTCCCTCTGTCCCCCTCAGTGCTGTGCTAAGGGAGTTGGTGTTTCAGCAGCTTAGCCAGGACATTTGGTTCTAAGCATATGGGCATTATTTCCTTTTCTGGTCCTGTTTTCTGTGCCCCAGGCCCAGACCAGCTGGTAAAACAACTGAAGTGGGCCTTGGTGCCTTGTGGGGAGATCAAGGCAGTTTCCCCAAAGCCTCTCCTTCAGTGGGAAGGGCTGACTGTGCAGGTGCAGCATATCTGCAAAAGCTGCAGGCCAAGTACTTGTGTCCCCCCAAAGAGTCCCCAAACCATTACCACTTTTGGTGGAGGCTCAGCACGCAGGGCACGAGGTCTTCAAGAGAGAAACCAGTACACTCAGACAGCTGGCTGCTCCAGGGGTGTGCTGGAGAAGAGATATATTCATGTACTGAATTACATATTCATGAAGCTTAGGAGTTCAGTAGTCAGTTTTGGTTTTTTTAATAGGATAAAGATCAAGATCTTTACAAACTTACTCCTGTTTATAGTTCATTCAGGTTTACAACTGGCTTCAAGGAGAGGTTGAAACTGAAGTTCTAGCTAAGGATAGAGACCTCAGCCTCATCTAAACACACATCTTGCAGAGTCTGATGCTAATGCTCTAGTGCATCACAGCTATTAAATAAAATAGAATCACAGACTGGTTTGGGTTGGGAGGAACCTCTAAGCTCATCCAGTCCCACACCCTGCCATGGGCAGGGACACCTTCCACCAGCCCAGGTTGCTCCAAGCCCCATCCAACCTGGCCTGGGACACTTCCAGAGATGGGGCAGCCACAGCTTCTCTGGGCAACCTGTGCCAGGGCCTGCCCACCCTCACAGGGAACAATTTCTTCCCAGTAGCCTATCTATCCTTGCCCTCTGGCAGTGAGAAGCCATTCCCCTTTGTCATTTCCCTCTAGGCCCTTGCCCCACGTCCTTCTCCAGCTCTCTTGGAACCCCTTTAGACACTGGAAGGGGCTCTCAGGTCTGCAGAGCCTCCAGTTCTCCAAGCTGAAAAATCCCAGTTCTCTCAGTCCTTCCTCACAAGAGGTGCTTCATCCTTCTAATCAACTTGGTAGCCCAACACAGACAAACAGGCTGAACTCAGCTCTTCATCCTGAAGTCTTACACCTGTCCCCTTCATCTCCACCCCCTCCTCACTTTCCCCAGTCAAGTGATTGGGGCCTCAAGACAAACTAACACCTCCAAACCTTCCTAAAAGGAGCAGGCTGACTGGCACAGGGTGCTGCAGCTCCCCCCCAGCCCAGGCTCCTTACCTTGGCCATGCAGTATCCTGGCCAGCAGCAGGGCTGCAGCAGCCAGCCTGGCTGCAGAGTACACACTGAGGCTCGTGTTCAGCAGAGACAGCTCACAGATGAAACTGTAAAGGTGGAGAGTTCTTCTCTCCAGCAAGACTATGCTCAACAGAACTTCTTTGTAGTCCAAAATGGTGGGTATCTAGTGCAGAAAGGGAAACAGAGGTTGGAAAATAGGACCAGCACAAAGCATTTAGAACAGTCGTTTCCAGGAGATGCTTTTTTTTTAGTTATTTTTTTTTAACTACTAGGTTGAAACATTCTTCAGTGAGAGAATAAATAGCCTCTTAAAACTGAAGTTTTAATCTCTACAGAAGGCAGAGGGTTCTGTATCTTCCTGCTCTGAAACAAGCACAGGATTCACAGCTGATTGAGAACATTCACATAAACCCCCCAGCTCCTAAGGTAAGAACTGCTACAGCCTGACCTGAACAGCAGCCCAGAGAGAGAAATACTCCATCCCATTTCCAAACTCACCCTTATCTTTCCTTCTAGGGCAGAGATGATCTCACCCATCATTCTGACCAACTCTTCATATTTGTAGGAGTTGTCTGTCAGCCACACAGCTTCCCGTATCGTCAGCATCTCCTTGCTGATGAAACTGCAATGGTAAATAACATTAACAGTCAGCCCCAGCAGAAAGGGCATCTGTGCACCTATGGCAGATAAATGCCCCCAAGATGACCACAGTTAAACAACTGCACAAGGTACTTTCCCAGGCAGACCAGGAAAGAAAGAAATGCAGCTCTTTAATTATTTCATCTGTAAGCTGGAAACACCTACTAGAAACTTCCTGCTTGGAATGTTCTTTCTAATATGGAAGGAATTCTTGGTTGTGAGGGTGGGCAGGCCCTGGCACAGGTTGCTCAGAGAGGCTGTGGCTGCCCCATCCCTGGAAGTGTCCAAGGCCAGGTTGGACAGGGCCTGGAGCAACCTGGGCTAATGGAAGGTGTCCCTGCCCATGGCAGGGGAGTTGGAACTGGGTGAGCTCTAAGGTCCCTTCCAATCCAAACCCATCTGTGATCTTAGTTCCTCATTTATGATACCTCCCCTAGGTTAAGATGGAAGATATTAAGTAAATTAACACAGAAAGATAACTGTCCACCACACCACACAGGTCACCTGAGTGTAAGAGACTATGGAACAGCTCTGCTACAGTTATTCCTTTCAGGGTTTCTCATGCCAACATGGTATCAAAAACTCCAGTTGCTGGTGTAATGCCTTTAGAGCAATCCACCACTATGACCTTGTTTTTAAACACCAAAAAAACCTGGAGAGAACTGCAGTTTGTGCCTCATTTGCAGAGACTGTGTTTATCCATGAACACAGTTAAACAGCAGTCAAGGTAGAGGGAAGCCAAAGAGTCTTTCCAGTATTACCAACAAGGGATGGGTTGGGGGAGAAGTTTGAGCTGCAGCAATTAATTTGCATGATCACAGTAACCACCCCTGCTCACCAGGCAGAACCCTCACCGTGTGCAAATGACCATGCAGGCAATTCCCAAAAGCTGGAGCCGAGCACGAGGCACAGGTCTCAGCTTCAAGTAACGATCCACACATCCCACTGTCATGTGAAGGCACAGGCTAGAAAAGTCCTTCATGGTGGCCACTTCCACCAGCCAATCCACCAGGATGTACCTAGAATGGGAGGGGGGAGACATAAGGATAGACTCAGCCAGCAAAGATGCTGGGCAAGGAGCCAGGCCAAGCAGAGCAGTGACAAGTGTTCTGAGCTGTCTCCCAGGGTGAGTTCCCAAAGGCCATGCTCTTCAGGGGGTGTGTGGCTGTGGTGGATCCTTTTGCAGCCCTCCCAGGAAACCTATTTTCCCCCTCACCTCCCTGCACACCAACTCTCACAGCGTGGGGAATAAACAGGAGGGATTGAAGATGTGTGGGCAGTCACAGGGTCACGATCTCACTGCAGTTCCAGAGCCATGGTGGAATAACTGTGAGGCTGGAATGCTGCCATGGATGGCTGTGTACTTGTTAGTGCTCCAGTTTATCACTGTGTGATGTAACCAAAACTATGTATTCTACACTCTGTCATTTCTGATGGACTGTTAATAATGGATCATCTGCAGCAGCTACCCAGAGATGGGTGTTAAAGAACCCTGTGAGGCACAGGAGTGTTTCTGTTTTCACATCAATGACTCAGCTGTGATAAGTCCCCTCCAGGGAGGCATCAGCACCTCCACATTGAGCCTGAGGGTTCATGTCTGCCAAAGCACCATTAGGGACTGGCACCACAGGCAGCTGCTACCACCTANAACAGGACTGTGACTGCCACTCTCAACCAGACTGTGACCATCATCCTCACCAACTGGTTTCTTTTCCTTCTACTCTGCACTCAGGGGGCCCACGTGGTGCTCAGCACAGGGGTCAACAAACACTGCTCTGTTCTTGCCCCAGGGGCTGGGTTAAAACCAGTCTTTTCTCTGTTTCACTGTATTTATTGTAATATTTTTAGTAAATGGTAGCTCTGGCTTGTAATCTCTCTTGATCTGGGTTCATTTCTCCTGCTGGTTTACTTTTAAATCAGCACAGCTAGGAAGGACACACCAGCAGGGTGAAGTGCTGGAGCTGCCCCTCATGTGAGAGAGCAATGGAATGTACTGAGCTCTGCCCAGGGATGGATAAAGAACTCATGGAAAAGGACTGCAGGGCAGGATAACACAGCTGACTCTGCTCTGGGTCTTTACTCAGGGAAAGGGAGCTGACAGGGACTTTGGAGAGACAGGACAAAGGGGAATGGCTTCCCACTGCCAGAGGGCTGGGTTAGATGGGATATTGGGAAGAAATTCTTGGCTGTGAGGGTGGTGAGGCCTTGGCACAGGTTGCCCAGAGAAACTGTGGAGGGAATGCAGAGATTTAGAGGGGAAAAAGGGAATGGTTTCTGCTGTGTGGCCTCACTCCTGGATTTGAGTCCTTACCTCATTATTTCATTCATTCCTTTCTGCACAGTGAAGATGCTTTGCTTGCTGATAGGAAGGGAAGCTTGAAAGATTTGAGAAACCATTTCCCTGGAAGACTTTGCTTCTAATCCTGGTTGGTTTCCATTCCCACAAGCTTTGGCTAAAGCCATCTGTAGTAGAGAGAACACAAAAGAAAGTATGTTTATTTTAAAAGTATGTTTATTTTACTAAATTTTTACTAATTTTCCTGATGAAAACAGTGACCATGACAAACTATTTGAACCAGTAGTTCCTAGTTGTGTTTAAATGTTGAGCACACACATTATTTGGGGCCAGGCTTTTAAGATCATCAAAAGATGCACCTTTTCTCATTGTGCCACAGATGTGCAGGCATTTCCCAAGGACAGGAATGTGCAGAGGGTGTGCACATACTGACACCCAGCAATGCTGGCCCTGCTGCTAAAAGGAGAAATCTAAACCTACAGTGGCAGCACAGAAAGCACCAAAGAAAGACTATTTTTGTGGGCAAACTCAGCCTTACCTGTGCTTCCCAGCAGCCCTTTGCTGCATAGTCTCGTAGCTTCCTGAGACTTTGGAGGTATCTGCCAGGATCTGACATCTACAGAGAGGAATGTAAACAGATGTAAAACCTCATTGCCTTTACACAACAAACAGAAGAATTTTAGTACCAATATCCAGAGAAAAAGCACTGCCTGGGGGTACACCTATTATTTCAGCAACCAGTCTGTTTCTCATCACAACAGTGCTGTGTTTAAGAACGTTTCTCCAGTTCTTGCCCAAGGTCTCACAGGAAATGAGACCTGGCACTTGGGATTACAAGGAGAGAGCTTTGGTAGATTTATCAGTGACAAGGCAGGGCCCCCCCTCCTGCTCCCCAGTGAGCCCTGGGATCACTGGGCAGCATGTCCAGCCCTTCAGCAGAGTGAGTGTAAAGCAACTTCTGCTGCTCCTCAGCTCCAGCTCCTCACTTCAAACACTCAGACACCAAAGCTCATTTCAGAGAGTTCTTTGTGCTCTCTTTGTCTATGAAGGTAAGCTCTGGAACAGCAGTTTCTTTCTGAGGACATTCCTTGCACATAACAGAGGCCCAGAAGTTAGTGAAAAAGTTACTACTTACAGCAGCCTTTCTGTTGTTTTCCCAAAGGAGGTAGGAGCTGATTAAACAACCCTGCTTGGATGATTCTTCAAGCATTTCAAGGGATTCTTTCTTTTTTCCTTCATCCTAAAAACAAAAGGCATACTTGTATTTTTTCTGCCCAGACAACTGGATGCCTCAGCACTCCAAAACAGCTCTGTGCTAAAGCTGTGGAACAGAATCCATCCCTTGGGAGTGCCCTTCAGCCTCTGAGGGATGCTCCCACATCCACCCATTTGCAGATGCAGGCTCTGGGAGCAATTAATGCTCTTCCTCATCCAGAGAAAAGCTTTTTGGCTTGCATGCCACTGAAGGCTTTTTATTTTTTTTTTGCTATGCATTACAACTGGAAGGCTTCCTTTGAGACCTGAATACACTGTAAGCCCATGATTAAGCCCAAATTAATTTCACTGTTTGTGCAATTCAATAAACTAAGTTAATAATGTTCCTTTAAACAACCAGTGCATTAAACTTGAGAGAACAGAAATTCCTGGGCCATTTGAGGACTATAAGAGCATCTGGCTGATTTATTTTTTTAATCAAGGTAAACAGCATTAACATCACCATCAAAAAATCCAACCAAAACACGCAAACATCACATCAGAAACACTGCTCACCTCAAAGAAATTCAAGACCTTAGCCAGGCTGTGGAGAATAGATCCTTTCTGAGCCTGAAGAAAAATAAATACCATCAATCAAAGAACCATAGCAATTCTTGCTAGTAATTCCAGACTAAGTTTTTGTTGGTCTTTCAATCATTCCTCCTCCTTGGTTTTCTCCATGTTTTGTTAGCTCTGAGACAGCACTGAACCTCTCAGAAGGGACAGTACAGGCCTCTGGCACTCGTGATGCATCATGTGTAGCTTGGCAATAAACTCAACAAAATGACTGAGCCACAGTCATTGATGCAACAAGAGCACAGGAAGCTCCTTGGGGGAACAAAAGCATTTTTTTCCAAAACAGCAAGAAAGTCAAGGGCAGAAAGAAAGCAGACCTTTTCAAGCTGACACTCTGCTTTGAGGCTCTCATAGACCACAGCTTTACAGCAGCTTCCAGTGAAGGACCAGGGAGGACGGATGAAGAGCCAGATGAAGGGCACTGCACACACATTCAGGTGCTCTGCCAAGCTGAAGTAGTGGGATGCCTTTATTCCATTCACTTCTGCACGACCATGGCCTGTGATGGACACTGAACCAGAGAAAAAGCCAGAAATCATGGAGAGTTTGGTCAAAATTCCTGCTTGGCAAGGCCAAGACAGAATAGGAAACAATCAGGAAAAGATTGAACTGTCTCTTCGTTTAGTCCCTTAAACATCATGGAGATCACAGAAATTAAATCTTACTACATTCAGACTTTAGAAACATATAATCCTAAGATGAAGGCGGGGGGTTTGCAAATCCCAACCTTCACAGCAATGTTACCTCCTGTACAAAAAAACCAGCATGGAAGAGCCTGCCTTGCCAGGACCCTCTGAGAAGGCTCCTCTGGCACTTGTCAGACCCTTCTGGCACACTTCTCACAGCAGGGAAGTAGCTGAGTTTGACCAGAAGTTTGCAGGAGACAACTCCTAAACCTGAATTCACAGGCTCTGTCCTATCCCATCACTGAACACCTGGCAGTTCAGTGGTCAGAGGGTAAGCACTGAGCTGTAAAGCTCCCTTCTGCCATGCCCTGCTCCCCAAAGAGCCCAGGACAAGCTTCCACACTCACAGCCTTCGTTGTACAGGTACGCCAAGCTCAGCTTCACAGCAGCTTCAAAGTTACCACTTTCAGCAGCCCTGAATGGCAAACAGAGAAGGTACTTGAGGTTGAAATCATTCCCAACAGCAGAATTCACATTTTGGGACTTGCACCCTCAAGGACATGCATCAAGCCATCAAGTCCTTGTGCCCCTTCCACCCAAACTGCTGTGCACAGTGGTCTTGCTCAGAAAGAGAATATATGCAAAGTGACAGTCAGAAGCAAACCAATTCCTGTGGCACTTAAATCCATTCAAGAAATTTCTGACACTACAAAACCAATGGATCCTCTTCAAATCAGATGGATAAAGACAAATTTTCCATCTTTTTAAAGAGTATTTATTATTACCCTTTCAAACTCTATTTGTTCCTGAAATCCACCATTTTCCAATTCACTGGTTTGCACAAGTGACCCAACCAGCTCAGAAATACAGTTATTTTCTGGAGCCTCTGATTGCACTTGGTCATTCATATGGAAGCATCAGGAACAGGTTTTGGTTAATGTACTATGTTCCAGTATGGAATATTGATGCCCACAGAAGAGGAATAGCTTTGGTATATGCCCTAGGCCCTGCTCTGGTGAAAGAGACAGCAGCAATCAGCTGCAGCTTAGACCCGAAATAAACCATTTTTCATCCCCCAAAGCACAAACTTCCCCTCTGTGTACAAGTCAGTTCCTTCAATTACACCACGGACTGATTAGAACAATGTATCTACTTTGAAACATCCTCTTCTATGAGGTCAGACACATTTAATTCTCAGAGCTTACCTTTCAAACATCCTCAGGTTGTTCGGAGAAGGCCACATATCTTGGAAACTTGCATGTGCCCAAACACTGGAATGATTATCCACAAGGTATTTAAGGTGTGAGTGCACCTGCACAGAGGGAACACAAAATAATCATTACTAAAACAAAGGAACCAACAGAAGAATTTGCAATCTAATTTTACAAAAGTAACTAATAATCACAAATTAATCATAACCATTTTCAAGCAGGTAACAAGTTAAGGCAAAAGATGCTAAACCAATTTGTTCAGTCACAGTGATCCAGCAGGACAATTATCACAGAATATGTGCACAGAGCTCTCAAATACTTTTTAAGCTTGAGCAGTGAGAAATCAAACTGCCCCCAGGAGGGCAAAAAGCCAACCCCTGCAAGTACCCTTTGGGTTTCTTCAGGCTCACTCTGACATGAGAAGCCCGTTCCAAGTGCAGTTCAGGCTCCAGAAGGCAGAGCTGAGCTGTGGTATCTGCCAGAGAGAAGGGAAGCAGCAGCAGACTTACAGCTCTGACTGAGAGGATGTCAGCAGCAGGGAGGCCTTTAAGGATGTGAAACAGAACATCCTCAGGTAGGTTTAAGAACGTCAGGACTCGAGGCCGTTTTATTATCCTTCGTTTTGAAGGGAAGGAAAAACATCTGGAACATCTACAGTGAACAACTGGAAAAGAAAGAGATGGGACACCTCAGTTACTGATGGAGCAGCACAAGTTAAAAAGGCACTGCAGAGTACATACACACGAAAACAGGTGTTTATTTGAGCTCCTCTTCATTGCAGCACTGGACACTTCAAACATATTAACCAGAGAAATGTAGTATGTGCCACAGAACACCAAAGGATCAAGTCACAGAGCAGTAAGGGGCTCCTTCAGTTTGGTTAATGAAGCCAAGAGGCTCCAAAGGGGTGGCTCATGCTCTTCACAGAGAGCCCCTCCATGCCCTGACTCCAGTGACCATGTTTAGTGGTGACAGGCAGCTTAACTGTCCCTGTTTGGTAGCGACAAGTGGTTTAATTGTCACCACTACAGTTTAATTTAACTCCCCCATACCCCAACTTTTCCTGTCATTCCAGCCCCTGGAATGACACCAGAGATATCAGAAAGTTAAGACCCACCAAACCTGCTCAAGCCCATCTTTCCAAGCAGCCAGTTGTTGCCACGGGTGCTGATGGAAGGAAGATCCATTGCCTGCATCTTCTGCAGTATTATTGTAATGCAGCAATATTATATGTCTATAAAAATGCATTTTGTTTTTATATAAAAAACCCATATATACACTATATATATATATATAAATGTATTCTCTTCAGCAGTATCATTGCCATGCAAAAGGAGACTGACTCCTACACTGGGATGCCAGTTGTGATCATATGAACACCCACATGCCTGGGGAGCAGGGGACTGATTCTTGGGCAACTCGGGGAGGAGAAAACCCGGTTCCTACGGACAGGAAGCGGCAGGGGTTAATCCCCAGTGCGCTGCTCCACGAAATCAGGGTGCTTTAGGCTGGAAGGGAGCTCTGGGGGCCACCCAGTCCCACCACCCCACAGGGAGCGGGCAGCACCAGGTCCGGCTGGGCTCGAACCTCTGCGAGGACACGGACCCCGCAGTCTGTGCGGGCAGCCCGTGCGACCCCCCCGCCACCCGCGGCATAAAACCCGCTCACTCTTAGCTTTGAATGGAGTTTCCCGCATATTAACGCGCACCCTACAAACGCACAGGCTGCCTTCTCCCATCCCGCACTCGATACACGGCAGAACCCCTGGCTGCGAGGCCGGGACACCTGGGACCGCGGACTCCTCGGCCGGAGCGGGACAGGGGGCCCGGGATCCCCTGGGATCGTCCCTGCACTGGGGGCGCAGCCGCCGGCCCGGCCCCGGCCCCTCAGCCCGGGCAGGGATCGGAGCGCCCCGACCCCCCCGCGCCCTCAGAGCCCCCTCAGGCAGAGCCCGGCCCTCAGCGCGGGCAGGCCCGCGGCAGACCCGCACTCACCGCCCGCCTTCATCGCGGCGCGTCGGCGGGCACCGATGGTGCGGCGGGC
>WBMV01004774.1:66596-130478 GCA_013396655.1 Campylorhamphus procurvoides | reverse complement strand
GCTCCGCCCGCCAGACCCGCCAGACCCGCCCGCAGTGCCGCCCCCTGCCCGCGCGCACTTGTTTTAAACACAGCAGGGCCTGCGATTGGCCGGGAGGCCGCAGGGGGGCGTGGCCGCGCCCGCCCCGCGCGCTCTGATTGGACGGAGAGGATGCGAATTCGAATTGGGGCAGTTGGCGGTTCGAACCCGCGGCGGCGCGGCGCATGCGCGGGCAGGGAGGGGGCGGTGCTTCCCCTCACGGCAGCGACGCCATGTTGCCGCCGACCGCGCACCCCGAAATCCCCGCACGGCGGCGGCTCCCGCTCCCCCTGAGGCCGGGAGCTCCTTCTCTGTGATGAGCCCAGCCGGCAGCAGCCCCTCCTGCAGCCGTTGTGCTGCTCGTCCGCAGCCACCTGCGCCGGGATAAGGGTGCCTGGCTAAGAGGGCTGCTGAGGAAGCGCTGGGGGCTTATTGAAGCCTGGTGGTTTCCACCCTGAGCATCCAGTGCCTGAGGGTGTCCGTGGTGGAGCAGCCCTGCGGAGAAGGCCCTGGGGGTCCCGGTGGACACCACCCTGACTAGCCTTGAGCACAAGGTGGGGCCAGGGGTGTGTGTGAGGAAGGTCAGGGAGGGGATCTTGTCCCTCTGCTCAGCCCTGCTGAGGCACATTTGGAGTGCTGGATTCTGTTCTGAGCTCCTCATGACAGAAGGGACATGGAGCTCCTGGAGCGGGTCACAGAATATCAGTGGTTTGGATCGGAAGGGACATTAAAGACCATCTCATTCCAACCTTGCCATGGGCAGGGACACCTNTCCAACCCTTGCCATGGGCAGGGACACCTTCCACTAGCCCAGGATGCTCCAAGCCCCGTCCAACCTGGCCTTGGACACTTCATAGATGGGGCAGCCACAGCTTCTCTGGGCAACCTGTGCCAGGGCCTGCCCACCCTCACAGCCAGGAATTTCTTACTAACACCTAAGCTAATCCTCCTTCAGCTTAATGTCATTCCCCCTTGTCCTGTCCTTCCATCCCTTGTCCCAAGTCCCTCTCCAGCTCTCCTGGAGCCCCTTTAGGCACTGCAAGGGGCTCTCAGTTCTCCCCAGAGCCTTCTCCAGGTGAACAGCCCCAGCTCTCAGCCTGTCTCCAGAGCAGAGGAGCTCCAGCCTTCAGAGCATCTTTGTGGCCTCCTCTGGACCTGCTCTAACAGCTCCAAGGAGGGAAGATGCTGAGGGAGCTGGGGCTGTTCAGCCTCAAGAGAAGACACCTGGGAGGAGACCTCCCCGTGTCTGTCAGTGCCTGCAGGGAGGGGGCAGAGCATGGACCAGGCTCTGCTTGGGCAGCCAGGAATGGGACAAGAGGAACAGGGCACAAACTGTTGCCTAAGTAGTTCCATCTGAACATGAGGAAAAATGTTTACACTGTGTGGGTGACGCAGCATTGAACAGGCTGCCCAGAGAGAGTGTGGAGTCTCCCTCACCAGGGATATTCCAGAACCATTTGGACACAATCCTGTGCTGTGTGCCCTGGGAAGGCTCTGCTGGAGCAGGGAGGTGGCACCAGATGACCCACTGTGGTCCCTTCCAAGCTGAACCATTCTGGGATTCCTGCCAGAAGGAGCAAGGCTGCCCAGACAAAGTCCATTCCTGGTGTCCTGGCCTTGTGTGAGGGGAGGGGGAATTAGGCAGACAATTGGGAGTCAAAGTTCAGCCCTGAGTGCCGGATTCAGAGGAAAGCCCTGATCCTCCCAAGGCAAAGGGCAGAGTGGGATAAGGAGCTGTATTGAAAAGGTTGACAGGCAAACAAAGCAAAATCAGATATTGAACCCACTCACGTGAAGACTTTTGTGGGTCTTAAGACTCACAAGACTGAAGAGCAGTGAGAAGAGGAGCTGTTCTGTGGGTCATGAAAGGACCACCTCAATTTGTGGTGGCTGGAAACTTTCCCAATGTTGTACCTTGGATGAACATTGTCGATCCCAGCAGAGCTGAGGGTTCTTCCTGATAGTGTGTGTGAGACTTGTGAGAGGATTTGGCAACTGCTTTTTAGTGTTAGGATGTGAACTTCCAGATGCTTCTCTGCACCCACACCCTTGGGATTGGGATACCTTTGGAATCTCAGCAGGGATCTCATTTTAGGGTTGGGGAGGCTGAACTCAGGCAGCCTGATGGCTTCTTCTGGCCATGCTGGGCTGGCACCCCGTGCATTGTCCCCCTGTCCCATGAGGTGACCCTGGGGGACCAGCAGCTGTGACCAGCCTTTCTGCCATGCAGCTCCACCTCCTCCATCTGTGAAGCTGCATCGTGTTCCTTGGGGAGCACAGCAGCTGCTGACAGGGAAAGGCAGCATCAGGAGAGCAGGGAATATTTAGCTTCTTTTAATTGAAATATGTTTTGAGTTAAAAAGTTAATCATGCTGTCAGCTTTTGTTTCTTATTTCTTCTCCCCCTCACAGCTGTTTCTGTCAACTAAAAATAAGTTGAACCAGCAAACAAAACATGAATAATCAGCTCCCCACAGAGAGCTCAGATCCCAGCAGAAGGTGCTCTGTGAGTGATCTGTGGTGCAGAGTTCCCTCAGGGAGGCCCTGTTCTTTCCAGACATGACAGGGTTATATTTGAGGGACAGGTCTAACCAAAACCTGGGTGGGCACAGGGAGGTGGGAGGTGAGATTTTCAGAATCAGTAAACCTTGGTCTTGTTTGTCCTCTCCAGAATAGGATGGTAGAACATCCAGGTGGTTTTGTCAGGGATAGAGAAACCAGATCAGGTGCTGACTGGTGTGTGGTGGGACACACATTACCTAAAGACAGCCATCTGGCAAGACCTTCCAAAGCCTGTGGTCTGCAGCCCCTGCCCAGGTGGGACAGGAGTGGGACCTGCTCCTTGTCCAACAGGCCAGGTTGCACATGCCACCCTAAACATGCATGCACCTCCTTGGAAAGCCATTACACAGTGAAGTCAGTCTCTACAGAGGAGAAGGCTCATTAGCTCATGTTTTAATCACTTCTTCCAGCTCCTGAGCTGGATTTCCCTTGGAGAGGGACTTTTCACAAGGGCACGTAGTGATAGGACAAGGGGTAGTGGCCTTAAGGTGAAGGAGAGCAGGTTCAGGTTTGATATTAGGGAGAAATTCCTTGCTGTGAGCGGGGGCAGGCCCTGGCACAGGCTGGGCAGAGAAGCTGTGGCTGCCCCATCCCTGGAAGTGTCCAAGGCCAGGTTGGACTGGTCTTGGAGCAACCTCGGCTGGTGGAAGGTGTCCCTGTCCATGGCAGGAGCATGGATTGAGATGGTCTTTAAGGTCCCTTCCAACCCAAACCGTTGTGTGATTCCATGATTTCCCTTATTTCTTCTGCCCCTTTCTCCACTGAAGAGCAGCCAGAGGGTTGTGTTTCTCCCAAATCAAAAATCCTTCTCACTCTCTTCACTTCTGGCTATGAAAATGAGCGTAAATACAACAAAGGTGGTGTGTTTGCCTCCCTTGCTGTGATTTAAATGGAACTCAACACATGTGTAACCCTTACTTGAGTTTTGCTGAACCTGGGATTCTCCAGGGGTGGGAGATGATCCTACACCAGCCCCACTTTCACTCAAGGTGTTGCTCCCCCTTCTGAAGACATCCAAAGGTCAGAGACCATCTAAGCAACACTTCAAACAGCAACATTCCCCTGGGAAAACTGAAAATTTACGAAAATACCTTTTAGTCAGGCAAATATCATCTTGCTCTTTCCCAAGTCCATGTGTGAGAGAAAAAGGATAGACAGCTCATCACTCACTTGCTGCCTCAGCCACTTCAGTCTTTAAAGCCTCTTCAGGTGGGCATCTGTGAAAATCTCTTTAGAACTAGTCTGTTTTTCCACCCTAATTTGTTCATGGGCTGCAGTCAGACTCAAATGGACAGATTTTAAGGAAAGAGCAAAGATGAAGAATTTCAGTCAAATAGGACTTGGAGACAGTGATATAAACAATTATGAATGTAACATCCCCTCTAAACAACTCAGGTAGTGAACAGGTTGACAAACAGCTAAATTTAGGCATTCAGAAGGTTCAGTCTGGTGAAAAAGTTGCAAACAATCATTTGAACACTGAGGCTTGCATTACACACCATTGCAAGACTAATTTATGTAGACAGGAGTGACATTGTCTCATTGCACAGCAGAACTGTGTAGTTTGCAGTTTTTCTAACACTGTCCAAGACAGTTCCAGAATTGAAAACAAAATGCCTGTGATATTATAGGGCCACATGAAAGTTAATTAGCCAAGCTGAAACCTAAGAGTAATTAGCTCAGCTGCAGCAACATCCCAGCTGTGCTGCCTGCAGGATTCAGTGTTTCTGCAGAGCCTTGAGGATACAAGGGTGGCTGAGGCTTGGGGAAAAAAGGAGTCATTTCACTACAGTTTTTACTTAGTCTGTGGTTATTCAATCAATGAACGTGAGAGTTTTATATTATAACCGCTGAAGAATATATTCTGGCAGTTGTAAAGTGGCCTCTTTCCTGCAGATCGAAGGGCAAATGAAAGCAATCTGGGCCATTTACTGCATGAAAGGCTTAAATGCTCCATGAACGCTCCTGGCAAATCAGTCTCTGCTGTCATAAGGCTAAAGTGCTGAGAAAGGAGAGACAATTTTCTCTTGAAAGAGCCAATTCTCAATTGAAATAGTGGTAGCATTCTTTGTAACTTCTCCTATCCCACTTTTTAAAGGGTGAGATAGCTCAGCTCTTTATTACACCCTTAGCACAATATAATGATAACTGGGCTGGAGAAGGAAAGTGCTCTCCAGGGGAGGAAAGAGCTCCTCCAGATCTTCAAATCCAGCTGCAAATTGGATGGAAGAGGTTCCAGGATGACGAGGCAACTATAGCTAAGGTTTTATGTCAGGACATTTCAGCATATTCTCTGGTGGCCACATCCCTGTCCTGTATGTATTTCCACACTGCATTACCGATGCAATCCCTGTGTTTTATACTCATACTAACATTTATTGATAACACTGTGGGGCTGCAAATCAGCACCGAAGAGCTGGACATCTGCATGTTCTCATCCCTTCCCGAAGCCGTGTTTCTCTGCCAGAAGGAACATGCTTGGAAAACATCCTGAGAGTAAAACTTTTCCCTGGTATATCAGGATATGGAGCTACCACGAGGTGGCATCAAACCCACGCGATGGGGCATCAAACCTTCAGTTTTCAGACATTTTTCCAGTTTGAGGACATCTCAGTGCAGGACTCCTAACCTAAAAGGGGTGCACTGATGTTTTAGAAGCAGAAGCTCTAATTTCACAAATCTTCATGTTTAGTATTGCTGTGTGTAACTTCACTGCCTTCCATGAGTAGCACTACTCCAGGGTGGTACCTGAACATGAATCAGGCAACCTGTATGAAGTAGGTTAATCCAGTGCTTTCCAAAATGCAGGGCTGACCCCACCAAGGCAGAGGAAAGGTGAACGTGGCTTTTAGGAACAAATGACCTGGCAAAAGTGTCCTGCAGCAAGTTTCCCAGAATGAGGGCTGTGGGTTGTCTTGTGCTCTCCACCATCTGCCTCCAAAGGCTGAGTGTGTAAGGTGAGTGAGACCAGCACCTGGCATGCTGAGCTGGGTGACAATGTGAGAAATCCTCATCCTGGCAGGTTGTGTGACAGGGTACAGCCCATGGCACCACGTAGGAGGTGGTGGGTCACCCAGGTGTTCTCCTGCAGCTGCTGCAGCACCCAGGCACCCCACAGCACAGAGACTCTGTTGGGGCAGGGGGGGAACTCAGGGTGGGAAAGGCACTGCAGGAAACCCGTGGGAAAGGGAGCGTGAGGAGTGATGCCAATGGCCCGTGGGCCCTGCCAGCTTTGTGTCTGGGGTGGTCTGGGTGGGTCCAGTATCACCCCATCCCCTGTGATGGCCAGACCCAGCTCGGGCAGCCCCAGGAAAGGCCACGGAGCAGTGATTGATCTCTGGAGGGTCTGGGGTGTGTTCTGAAGGTTCTGGTGGAGGTTCTGGAGGTTCAGTGGCTTCATTGTCAGCCCAGACCTTTCCCACCCCCTGGCTGGCTCCAGGGCTTTGTTCTGTGGGCTCTCAGTGGGGCAGCTTTTACACCCACACCATTCAAGTGGAAACTTATCCCCTCCCCAGCAGAAAACAGGCTATTTGGCTGACTTCTAAACAATATCTCAATCCCTTTAAACCCTTTGACTTTCAACACTTGAAGAGTACTACTTCCTAAAAAACCCCACTTCTGTGGGAGGGAAGGACCTGGAACAGAGCCAAGGAGCCAACTGGGAGACAGGATTGCACAAGGAAGGCAGAGAGAGCGGGTCTGTATCTGCCAGACAAGGACTGGCTGTCCTACAACAGAGCCAAAGGGTCTCTTTGTCACCAGACTTTCTCCTCCCAAGCTCTTGCTGATATGAAGATATTAAGTTTATATATTTTTATTTATTTACCTTTTTATGCCATGTTTTCCAGATCCTTTAGGGAGATCCTCAGCACTCTGCAGGCTGAGGTGCCAGGAAGGGGCTGTTGGGCCCATGATAGACAAAGCCACTGGCACTACTGGGTAAGGTGAACAGCAAGATGGCTCTTGTCTGTGTTAGCACTTCTTTGCCTGCAAGTCCCTAAATGCACCTAAAGAGGACTGGCCTTATGACTCCAGGGTAAACTCTCAGAGTTAAAAGCTCCTGGATACCTCTTTAGATTTTTTTATACTTTATCCTCCTGTCAAAGAAACTTCAAGCTGTGTCTCCTTATCTTGCAGGGCTGAAGGGGCAGCTTCCCTTCTGTGCCTGAAGCCATTCCTGGAGGACTTGTCCTTGCCCTCCCTTCCATGGGAACCCCTCACTGTTGTCCCTCCACTACAGGTGTTACAGGCATCCCATCTTTCTATTCTCCAGAGGACTTGATTCCCCACTCATTCTCCAAAGGACTTAGGAAAGCTGTCCTCTTTCCCTGGTGAAGCACAACCCTGTTTCCTGCTGGGGTGAGATGGGAACATGGGATGAGGGTGGATGCCTGGATCACTGAGCTCAGCTCCCTGTACACAGCAATATGGGTTTCCTTCAGGAGAGACCCCAGAGCTTCCTCACTTCACAGCCTGTGGCACTAAGGGCAATGGAAAGGTCATCAGGACTTTACTTCATATTTTATAGGTACAGCTAGAAAAAGAAAAATGGGAAAGGAAAAAACATGTACTTAACTCCAGTACCCAAACAGGGCTTACAAGAGAGCTGGAGAGGGACTTTTGACAAGGACTTGGAGTGACAGGATAAGGGGGAATGGCTTCCCACTGCCAGAGGGCAGGGATAGATGGGATATTGGGAAGAAATGTTTGGCTTTGAGGTGGGGAGGCCCTGGCACAGGTTGCCCAGAGTAGCTGTGGGTGTCTCATCCCTGGAAGAGTCCAAGGTCAGGTTGGGTCTTGGAGCAACCTAGAACAGTGGAAGCTGTCCCTGCCCATGACAAGGGGTGGAACAAGATGATCTTTTAAGTTCCATTCCAAGTCAGACCAGTCAGTGATTCTAACGACTGCCAGCCTGGTGCTTGCAGGCCTGAGCATAGCTCAGTGCTTCCCAGCAGCTCTGGGGTCCTGGGAAGCTCATGTGAAATCTTGCAGTCAAGCCAAGGACATTTTCATTGTAGATGAAGCAGTTTATGATGAGCTCCACACAGATGAATGAAGGAAATGGCCAGGCCCAGCTCCCCAGACTGGATCTGTTGCTGATCCACCTGTAGCCAGGCACTAATTCATGGCAGGCAGTGCTGTCACCCTGGGTTTCAGGACATGTGAGGGAACACTGCCCTAATTCCATGGTTCTGTGCTGGTGACACAGCCTCAGCCACTTAATACTGAGTGTAGGTTTGGTTTTATTTATTTCCTGTAAGGAACACAGTGTTTGGCAAAAGAGGAGAGTGAGAATGACAACTGTGTACACATTTCACATGTTTTCAGTGTTATTTTTCCTCTGGAAAAGAACAGAACTGTTATTAATAATCACCTTGCCAAGTTTCTGAATTGCTATTTTGAAATGAGCTGGGTATATAATTTAGGAACCACAGACAAGGGGGAAAATGGGCTTTCAATTGAATTTGAAATGGGTAGAGTGTTAATGATGCAATTCTGGAGAGCTGGAACTGAGCAAAGGAAGCTGTAAAACAGAGGTTTTCCAGATTTTGTGAAGCCAGAGGCATCACAAGGGTTTGGGGGTGAAAGGAGGTGCAAGATAGAGAGACACCTGCAGAACCTGTGTGGGTGGAGCCCTTAATCTGGAATGGATTAAAGGCATCCAGCTGGGGCTGGGCCTCGTGAGGTGTGGTCTGCACAGCCAGAATGGGGATCTCAGAATGTCCTGAGTGGGAACCAACCCACAAGGATCATGAGTCCAACTGGCCCTGCCCAGGACACCCCAACAATCCTATCCTGTCCCTGAGAGTGTTGTCCAAACCCTCCTGCAGCTCTGGTAGCCTTGGGGCTGTGCCCACTGCCCTGGGGAGCCTGGTCAGTGCCTGATCTCCCTCTGGGGGAAGAACCTTTTCTTATTATCCAGCTTAAACCTCCCCTGACACAGCTTCAGGTCACTCTCTTGGGTTCAGTCACAAATATCCCCCTGAGCCCCCCAATATCCCAGTAAAATAGTGGGGGTTTAGATTTTGTTGTTCAATTTCTTTATCTTTAAACCAATTTAGTTTTTTTTTAAGAGGTGAAAATGGATAAGAATAAAATCAAGGCCAAAATAAAAGGGTTTACGTATCTGCATCATGTGAGTATCCCTGAGTTTGGGTTGGGTGGGAGAAAGAGCCTTTATGTGGAGGGCTTTCCATCCCATTGTCTCCAAAAGCTTGATCTTCACCCAAATCCATCACCATTTGGCTGTGCTGGAGCCCGAGAGGTTTTGGGTGGCCATAGGGAAGGAGGCCAAGATAGATGAAGACATTTGACAAGTGTTGTTGCTGAAGCAGCACCAGAGCTTGGAAGGCACAGTGTGGTAGGAGTGAGGCCTTGGAAATGTGCATTTGGCAGGTGAAGGATGCAAGGTGGACTGCAGGGCAGTACAAGTCCTGGGAAACTTTGTCAGTGTTCTCTCTCTTGCCTTCTATGATCTCCTACAGAAGGAAAGTGTTTGAAAATGGGGAAAAGTGAAGTGTTGAGGCATTAGAACTGCAGCCTCTTCAGCCATGACTCAGAGCCTCCCTCCACTCAACCTGAAATGAGTTCTAGGAAGGAGAAATTGTGTGGGGTTCCTGCTTGTTCTCTGCAACTCCAGCAAAACTAAATCTCCTTTCTGCAGCAAACAAGATCCCTGCAAAGCCTTGCCCGTGGCTAATGTTACACCAGAGGTTCCTCTTCTTGCTGTGTCCCAGAGCAGACTGCTCAGTCAGCAGGAGTGGCATTCATCTTATCACAGCAAACCCATCTCTGCCAGGGTTAGACCCATTCCCACAAATATTTTGGAGTGTTTCCTGACTACTGGCTGCCAACAGGCACTGCTTGTCACAGGACAGGAAACAACTCTGACAGAAACACCCTTTCTGGCTGCACAGTACAACCACTGGCCAGCTGTGGTCACAGAAAAGCTTCATGGTCATAGAGCAACCATTTAACAAACACCAAGGGCCACACATTTAGAAATGTGGCATTTACAGCCAGCAGCCCCCAGGCCTGGGGACCCCATGACCCCTCACAGGCCCCCTGAGGCCCCCCAAGCCTGAGCAGACTTGTGCCTGAAATGCACAGCACTCTGAGGCTGCCCACGGTGTCTTCTCTCCTGGCCTACATCCATGGCTTTCAGAACACATGGGTCATTTTCCAGGATGTGGTTCTCCCAGCCCAGCCCCTTGCTGGGTTTGGGAAGCAGCTGGCAGGGCCCTCAGCAGAGCTGCTTCCCTTCCTTGGGGCCCACCTGCCTGGGTCCAGGGGTGTCCAAATCCCACATCTGGGACTGGGGTGCTATGAGGACAGAACAGGGAATACCTTGTGGGGGTCTGCAGAGCTGCCTTTAAGCTCAGGCTCCTGCCCCTGGGCCACTGCACGAGCCACATCATAGCCATGGCCATCCTTCAACGTATCCCTCTGGTTTGGACCTGGGGCTGTCATGGACTTCTTGGCTTGACCTTGGGCCAAGTCCTACTGCATTAAGGGATGCTGTGCCATCCCTTCTCAAACAGGGAATGTTTCCTTTGCAGTAGCATATATCAGCATAGAGTTTGGATGGTGATGAGAGGGCTGGAACACAATCTCCTGTGACGACTTGGATTAAACACAGCCCAGCCAGGCTGAGCCCTGCAAACACAGCAGCTTCCAAGGGGCTCCCAGCGGTGCATCTGCACTTCTTGTGAAATCCAAGCCTCAAAGCCCTGCATAAAAATGTCAGTCACTTCCCAGGCTCAGCCTCAGCAAAGAACAAATATATGCAGAGCCATGATGGAAAGTCATTTCCCTGAGTTTTGTGGTGCTGGGATTAAGCAGTGTCTCCTGTTACACTTCAGAGGCAATTTTACAAGGTAGATCTTTAGAGACTTGGATTCTTGATACAAAATAGAAGTGAAATATGAAAGGTTGAAGAATAATTTCTGAGCTCTCCACAGACGGAAGGAAACTGCTTTCCCTCATGTCATTTGTCTCTTGCAAGTAGCTAATGACATGCATTAAATACAGCTCCAGATCCCCAAATGTGCTTCCCCAACTGCCACTGAATCACAGAATCAAGCTGTAAGGCCACTGTCTGATTAATTAGAAGGGCAAGGGTAAGAGTCTGGCAGAAGTTTCCACGTGCATTTGCAATGGAAACTTGGTGACTGCAAAGCAAAATCAGATGGAGCAAGTTATGACAACATTTTTTTTTTGTTTTCTCGTTGGTGGGTTTGGTTTGTAGGGTTTTTTTCTTCAATTTGGGGCAAATGATTTGGTTTGTTCTCTTTTATATAATGATTTTCAGACACAACTGGAAGCAGGGGGAGAAATTGCAAGTCCTTCTGGATTCCACAAGGCAGGAAGGATTCTGTGCTAATGTGGAACACTGTCAGTTTCTTTGCTTTTATTTAATTGCACCATAAAGAGTTGGAATTAACACAAAGCATTTCTCTCTCTGAGTTTGATTCCCCAAAATTGCTTCCCAGTAAATGCAAGCGAAACATCTGCTTCCTGCAGCACGAGCCACCACCACAGGATCAGCTGACTCTGTACCAGTGCAACCATGGCCAAAATCTGGTTTAGGGAAAAAGAGCTGGTTCCTTATTCAGTGCATATTTCTTAGGCTTCTCTAATGGATCAGCATGGAGCTTCCCACAGGTCTATCCAAAACACAAGGAGATACGTGCACCTGGACAGCCTTTGGTGAGGATGGGGGACCCCCTAGGTGAAAAGATGGGTGCAGGATGATGGTCTTACACCTTTGGGGCGTTTTAGGATTTACACACCTACGTGGGAGCTGTAATTACATCTCCTCCATGGAGCCTGTGTGCTCACAGAGGAGGCTCTGGGTTTGCCCTGCATGACTCAGCACAGCAGAGCAAACCA
This sequence comes from Campylorhamphus procurvoides, assembly GCA_013396655.1. Taxonomy (NCBI): domain Eukaryota; kingdom Metazoa; phylum Chordata; class Aves; order Passeriformes; family Dendrocolaptidae; genus Campylorhamphus; species Campylorhamphus procurvoides. The sequence continues at coordinate 119,007 of WBMV01004774.1, read as the reverse complement.
CAGCCAGGAGCAGAGAGAGCTCCTGCCTGGCACAGCCTCCCTGGAACATGAGTAACCCTGGCACATGTGGGTGCCTTAGTGCCTTGGGTGAGCTCTGGGCTCCAGTGACACTGCCCAGAGATCTGGGAATGGAATGGGATGGGAAGGCAGAACTCTGCACTGGGGAGGCCTCACCTGCAATAGTGGGGCAGTTTTGGGCACTACAATATAAGAAAGATATGAAACCATTAGAGATTGTCCAAAGGAAGCAATGGAGGTGGCTCAGGGCCTGGAGGGGAAGTGTGTGAGGACACTGAGGGCACTTGGTGTGTTCAGCTGGAGAAGAAGAGTATGAGGGGAGAGCTCATTGCAGGGACAACTCCCTGGGGAGGGCAGAGGAGGGGCAGGCACTGATCTCTGCTCTGTGGGGACCAGGGACAGCACCCAGGAAATGGCTGGAGCTGTGTCAGGGCAGGGTCAGGGTGGGTATCAGGGAAAGGTGGTGGTGGGCACTACCCAGGCTCCCCAGGGCAGTGGGTACAGCCCCGAGGCTGCCAGAGCTCCAGGAGGGTTTGGATGATGCTCTGGGGCGCAGGGGGTGACTCTTGGGGATGGTCCCCTGCAGGGCTGAGGGTTGAACTCAATGCTGCTTGTGGGTCCCTTCCAACATGGCATATTCTGTGATTCTCCAAGGAGGAAAGACTTCTTAGCAATTCATTTCACAGCAACTGTGATCTCTAGGAGCAGATGAACACTCGTCTGCAAAGGCAAACACAATCAGTAGAGCTGGTTGGTGCTGGTCAGTCACTCAAGTCAACTTTGGGTTTTCCATCCTGTTCTCAGTCACGGGATTAGCTCATGGTCCTGCTGGTGCAGCCATACAGGTGATGGCATCACTCACAAACGTGCCAAAATCCGATGAGGTGCTAAATGGAAAGAGCCATTGCATCTCCTTCCTGCAACGACCGAAGCAGTGGAGGCCACCACAGAAGGCACAGACAGAGCAAAAGCCCCAAAGCTCCCTCGGTGAAAACCAACCTTGTAAAAGTGTCTTTTCAGTGCACAGCCCCACAAAGCTGGTGCAGGAGAAGGGGCAGTGCTGGGACCACAGTGAGGGGGAAGGTGGGCACTTAGTGATTGCAGGGGCCTGAGCCCTGCAGGAGGCTGTGTGGGGGTGAAGTGCTTCCACTGCAAGGAGATGTGGATTTTCAAGCAAGGAATCTCATCCTGCTTGTTTGTACTCAGGTATGATTTCTGTGGATGGGTCCCATCACACTGAGTAACGTACCTGATCCAACCTCACTCTCCCAGCAGAACCAGCCACACCAAGTCCCACTTGTTCAGATGCCACACGGGCTTGGCAAGAGGCTGGTTTCCACCTCACAGCTATTTTCATCCCCAAGTTGCTGGTCCAAGTTACTTTTGGGGATCTTTTTCCCCCCACATTTGGGGTCTCAGATGATCCCCACTGAGTAGGAGAGTAAATTTTCACTTTGTTCCCTGATGACCACAGTGAGGATGATGAACTAACACTGATCCAGCCTAAGTTCAGACCTTAATTAAATCCCCTGAGTCCTGGTGCCCACTGGTTCTGGTGGAGCCACAGCCTGGGCATCTCTGGCATGTGGATCAGGCACCGTGTGGGTGGTATCACCAGGAAGGACCCCATTTTTTAGGCTCCACAGGCATAAAGTGAGGTGAATTCAGGCACAAGTGACATCCTTGATGCTGGAAAATAAGATCTGCAGTTGGCAAGCCACAGGCTAATAACTCAGCTGCTGAACTGGCTTTCCTCTCGCTCCAGTAAATGAAAAGACTATTCCTGCAAAATCACCCCCCTGTTGAAATCCTGCTGTTGGCTTTACAGCAGCACTGAGTGGTCTGAGCTGTGGGTGAGAACCCTGAGATTTCAGGCTCTGCACAGACACTGTGAACTGGTTCCTGCCAGAACCATGTGCTCCCTTGGCACTGCATGGCAGTGTGATAAATCCAAAAAATTGTGTCCAGGTAGTCGTAGACACCAGGTGTGGAGATCGCATTATCCAGTTTCTGCTGTAAATGAAAATGTTTTCTGACATCCTGTGAAATAAAACATTTTCAAGGGAGCCCTGGTGTGAGAAAAGGAAGTCACTGATATGCTCGTAATTGCATTTCTGCCTTTATGAGCTACAAAATTAGCAGTCATTTCTGTAGGGGGGTAACAGAAGAAGCTTGAACAGGTGGATCCAGAGAGACCAGCATGGGAATGTGTTCAAAGAGCTGCCTGGGGCTCAGCCTGTGTAATGTGTCACTGAGAGCTGGCCAGGAATGCACCAGGTGCGCTGCAAGGTCCATCTCTGGCCAAGGAATTTGTAACCCAACACCGGCAAACTGGGAGTCAGGACATCCCCGAGGAGGAAGGGGAGCATGTCTGCAACAGGAAGGAAGAGAAGAGCAATAAACACAGTTGCAGAAACAAAAAGGTTGATGGAGGACATTGGAAAAGAGGGAGGGACTGGACGAGTAGGGGAGGATGGAGAGGGGCAGCCTGAAAGGCAGCAAGAGGGGCCAGGAAGGAGAGGGAGAATAAGCTCAAATTCAGTTTTTAGTATTATTCATTGTGGATAAAAAGATGGCTTTAAATAAGTGCTCGCTGTCAAAGTCCTGCTGTTGTCCTGCTGCCCTGGAACTGATTGTTCATCGGGGATGTGCCCACTGTGCCACAGGACAGAGAGCTCTGCTCTGCCCCACAGCCAGCTGTGCCCCAGCAGCACCTCACTGTGGTCCTGAGTCCTTCCAGGGATGGTCCAAACTTCTTCCAGCCCCTGGAGCCTGATGGCATCAAGAGGGCGAAGCATCAGGCCAAACCCTCTGGATGTGCCTTTCTGGCATCACCCCAATGCTCCAGCAGCACCACAGTGAAACTACCACCCTCTGCTGATATCTGTCTTCAGTAATTATAAAATTTCATTTTCTTTGTGCTGGTGCTGGAACTGAGGGAGCTGGAAACATTCCCAGAGAGAAAAGAAAACTGTACTCCGAAGACATTTATTTTAATTGTTTTATGGGGCCCCCATAGAAAATGATGCTGCGATGCCTGAAGAGGCAGCGTTAAAGTGTGGGAGCTCCTCCTGCCAAAGAGGCACCTCCTGCTGAGTCTCTGACAGGTCCCCTTTGCCTCTAATGGGCTCCTCCGTGCTGCTGTGTGCTCTCTGAGCTGATTGATAGCTTGATTTTCTGCCCCTCATCTCAGATGGCTGTTAGTCAGCTTGGCTTGGACCTCTCCGAGCTGAGATAAGAGCAAAGTTGCTCTCAGGGAAGTTCTCCAAGGAATAAAGCTTCCCTGACAGGGTTTCAAGATGTCAGCCTGAAGCCATTTTCTAGAAGAAAATCAAAGTGAAAAAGAAAAGGAGAGAGAGAGTGGAAGAATAAAATGTTAAGATGAAAAGCTTCAAATGCTCTGGAGTGAGCATTTCACTGGCAGGGCCCCTGTGAGGCTGTGGCAGTGGAATTCCTGGGCTGTAATTGCAAGTGAAATAAGACTTTTCAGGGCAGGCTTAAGTCCAGCCTAGCTGGAGAAAGTAGAGAATAAACTCCTGGGAAGTTGGGTTTGCCAGTGGACAAGCTGTACAATATAAGTGTGACCTCTTTCTGCTGGGGAGCCTCAGGTGACCCAGCCCAGCTGGGAGGAGACCCAGGAGAACTCGCTGACCCTTCCCTGAGCATGACAGACCCCACAGCAAACCTGGCATGAAGCGTCTGGTTTGAAGCAGGAGCTTCCTGACCCTCACTGAACAGTCTCTCCATAATCACCACCAGTACAAACTGACTTCCAAAGAGCGTGTTAAAGTCATTAGCTGACAATTGGGTGAGGAAGTTATCCATTCCCCAGCGATTACCCATCAAGGCCCGGCACTGCACCCCATTAGGCTTTCTGAAACACGCAGGGGGGGTGTGTGCAGAGAACATGGTAATTGCCTTAATTGCAATTCTTTGATTAGCAATTTTTATTTACTGTCAGGAAGCTTGCCTGCTCCTGCATTTGTGGAGAACAGTTTTTATCCCCTCCTTCTCAGGAACACGTTTTGCATGAGCCCCTTGGATCTCTGCAGCAGAGCACGAGGTGTTGGGGTGTGTTGGTCCATATTTTGGTCCTTTCCAGGCTCCCTGTGACACTCTCCATCTTCAGAGCCACAGCCCGGTTGAGGTTCCAGCTGTTTTCCTCCTGCCTCATCTGGCCTCAGCCAAGCTCATTGATGTGCTGCTGTCTCACACTTCAGCCCTTGCTTTGGTCACATCCTCCAGTCCCACAGGTGAGGTGGGGTGGGACAGGTCCCCACCAAAGCTGCTCCATCTCACCCCTCCTCAAATGGGCAGAAGTGAGGAAAAGAAATGAAATGAAAAGGCTGGTGGGTTGAGATAAGGGCAGGGAGGGATCACTCAGCAATTACCATCACGGGCAGAACAGACTCGGCTTGGGGAAATGAGTTTAATTTATTACCAATCAAATCAGGGTAGGATAATGAGAAACAAAATTAAATCTTAAAACATTTCCCTGCCCCCTCCCACTTCTTCTCAGACTCAGCTTCACTCCCGATCTCCCCCTCCTTGCCATGCAAACCCAGGACAAAAGGATACCTGTTTGCCAGAGCAGCCTGTTGCATTTCCAGAGCTCACGGATGGTAGGAGGGATCAAGCCATGCCATGGAATGAGGACAGAGGCAGGGACAGTGGCACACAGTGTGCTGGGAGAGTGCAGGACTTGCATGGAAGAAGAGTGGCAAAGCCAGGGGTGGGGCTGAGGTGAAGAGAACAGATTCAATTACAGAATATCCCAAGTTAGAAGAGAACCACAAGGATCATCCAGTCCAACCTCTGGCCCTGCACAGACACCCCAACAACCCCACCCTGTCCTTGTCCCATTGTCCAAACCCTCCTGGAGCTCTGGCAGCCTTGGGGCTGTGCCCACTGCCCTGGGGAGCCGGGTCAGTGCCCACCATACCTGTTCCTGAGATCCAACCTAACCCTGCCCTGACACAACTCCAGCTGTTCCCTTGGGTCCTATCACTGGTCACAGAGAGCAGAAATTGGTGCTACCCCTCCCAATGAAGCTTTAGGCTTTCAGGATTTGTTGCCAGATGCTCAGAAAATAATTTTACTTAAGAGCATTCTGGAATTTAGGCTGTAGCACAGGAAGAGCCTAACCAGAGAGGCCAGGAGGAGGTGGCAGTCCCAGCCTGGGATGTCATGTGGAAGGCAGGGAGCCCAAGGGAGTGAGTCAAGCAGAGGGACCTTCTCTTTTCTGAAACCCAATTGTGATCCCACCTCAAGTCCTCTGTGCTGGCAGGTGGTCCCCAGGCTGTCCCCCACCACGGGATGTCAGAACCAAGCACACAGGGGGACAGTGACCAGCCTGGACAAACACACTGGAAAGAGAAGAGTGCCTTAAGGAGGGACACTGTGCAGCACCATCTCATGCATATACCATACATCTCATGCACATATGGAAAGACCTGTCTCAGCCCTTTGGTCAGGCAACTAAGGTACAGGGCCACCAGCACCTTTGGGTGCCCACCTGTGCATGCACCACCACATGGCTAAGGATTGGCAATTTGTCCTCACCAAAAGCAACCCAGGGACATGTTGCTGATGTCAGGGTGGAAGGTGCTGTGTCTTCACCATGGGCTCCAAGGATACGGAGAAAGTCAGATATTCAAAATATGGGACACAAAAACTTCTGTAACTGGAGAAAAAAGCCAAGGCATTGTCAGGGTGGACACTGGGGACAAGGCATGTGGCACTGGCAGAAGGTGCCTGTGACACTGCATTTACAAAACATTCTGATGAAATATCAGAAAAGGCTGGGAACCTCTGCTGCAGCCAAGGAGCTGTTATCGGAACAACCTGCGTGGGCAGAGTGTTCCACACTGATTGAAATCAAGCCAGGTCAGTGGGATTAACAGCCTCCTCTTGGGAATGTACCAGGGAAACTCCATCTGACTGCAGGGTGCTGAACCTCCTCTGCTGGCAGTTCCAGCAGCAGGAAGGAGGGTTTGCTGGGCAGCACATCCACCCCGAGTCAGGCCAGGAGCAGAGAGCGCTGCTGGTGGGGCTCTCTGTGCTGCCTTCACCCCCTCAGAGAGTCTCTCATCTAATCTTGGGAAAAAAATCTGGGCTGTTTCAGTTTGAGAACTGGCAGAGGCAGCCCCAATTCAGGCAAGTGTGGGACCCCCAGTAAAAGCAGGAACCCCCAGACCAGCAACTGGACACTGGTGACCTGGGCAGACCCTGGGCACCCCCAGGAGAACTCGATAGTTGGTGTTTCAGGAGGGATTGCTGGATGGGTGCCATGCTGCCTGGCCAGCCTGTTTGCCACCTCCACCAAGTGGGTTTTGGGAAGAAACCCCTGGCACGAGGCTGCAGCTTGTTGTTGTTCTCATCCCCAGGAGGCAGTCGATGGCACTGCTCTCCAACCCAGCATTTCAGGGACATTAAAGTGGTGGTACAACGCTCAGTAAACATTCTCAAGGCTGCATTAAATATCAACTTGACATCTTTTTGTCAAGCAAGAACAACAAACAGGAAAGGAACAGTGAGAATGCAGGTGTCAAGATGAAGATGAATACGATGCTGCAGCTCCTGTGGTGGGTGGTGGGCTTAGCTTTCCTCAAGTGCCATTGGAGAGGGTAACACAGGCACTTCCAGCTCATCCACCTCCCCTTCCCTCTGTGCTTTGATCAGCCGAGGCTTGGCTAAACAGATGGGCACTTGGGTCAGTCACTCATCCCAGCATCTCTGCTTAGCCAGGCACACCAAGTGTGCAGCCTGGAGACTGACAGTGATGGATCTATTTTACACTCCATTCCAGATTTACAGCTTTTTGTCTCTGCAGCCTGAAGAATTGGAGATTAAGTGTTTTAAATAGGATGTAAGGTTAGAGTTTCACAGAGGAAGGGAGGCCCAAACCAGCAGGGCAGGGCTGAGCTACTGCAAGCCAAGCCAGAAGAGAAGTGTGTGTGCAGCCCCATCCCTGCCCTCTCCAAGACAGAGTTGTCTTTCACTCCATCAGACCAACCTTAGACAAAGGCAGGACGCACAGATTTAAAGTCTCCTGATACTGAACTTCTCTGAATTCAGTCTGGGACATCCAGCAAGACACGAAACACTCACCTGTCCTTATTTCAGAGGAACACGACAGGGAAGACTGAGAGAGGAGCAATGGAAAGCTTTTAGGGAGCTATTTTCAGCCTTTCCCCTCCAACTGAAAAGCTTTACAAATTGCAAGTGAGGGTTGTGCCACAAAAGCTTCCTCTGTATCAGTCCTGTCTCACAGGAGAGCACAGCTTGGAGAGGCAGCAGGAGGCACATTTCGGAGGGCAGGAGCAGGGATAGCTTCCTTTTAGCATGAATCATCACCATATCTTATCACAGCACCCCCGGGCTGTGCTTTAAATCATCATCTTCTGACACAAGGCTGCAGTCTCTGGCCTTGAGCTCAGAGTTTCAGCAGGAGATCTCAAGATGAAAAGCAAAGGCTTTGGGAAAGTCACACATGGGATCTACAGCAAAAATGGGAACCAGTTCCACACGTCCAGTTCTGCAGGCAAAGCACCTGCCTTAAAGCAGCTTTTTCCTCCAGCAGGAAAGTTCTGTACATTTACTCTCTTATCATCATGGAGAAATCAAACCCTTCACCAACAGCAGAGTTTCTTAGACAGCAAAACTTCCATGTCGGATCCTCACATGTCTCTCTCATATCCAAAGGCTGTTTTCTATCTGGTTTTTGCTTGAATATTGCACAATACTTAAGCAACAGTGTGGGAAGATGCCTATTCTCAGAGGGCAAGTGAAATGTCAAGAGAAACATCTCTGCATGTTTAGCATTGAATGTAAATATGCATGAAACCCCAAGGCTGCGTCCTTTCCTCTGAGAAGACGTTAATAAAACTTTATCCTTCAGCTCACAAGCCTGAAAACTGATGAATAACAGCCACATCCTGGTAAACTCCAAAAAATTTCATAACAGACCCAGAGGAACCTTCTGGGCATTGCATACTTTCGTTAAAACATGAAGGGAAAAAAACAGTGGTTTTTACTGAGACCAAGAATGTTCTCCTGGGCATGGCTTTGCTGTTTGTGCTCTGTACTCCAGGAGTGGCAGAGTTGCTTCCTCCTGAACCAGGGCCAGGTTGGCTCCGTGGCAAAGAGGAATTTCCCCAGTTGCAGCAGAGTCTGAGGGCTCTGGATCCTCCCTGAGGGATGGTGTTATCTCCTGTGAGGGAACATGTGCACTGACAGCTCAAGGCTGGACACTTAGATTGGTACCTGTGGTTACCACAGCAGGCAGGAGCCTTCCTCTCCTTGCAGGGGAATGAAAGGAAATTATGGAGCAGCATAAGAGTGTCTGGGCAGCGGAGCGAGATCCTCTCCTTTCCATCAGCACTTTCCTGGTGGAAGACTTTGGTTGCCTTGTAAGCACTGGACTCACTCCTGCAGAGGGATGTGCTCCATCTGAGCCGTGTAACTGGAGGAGAGAGTAAAGAAACCTGGTGTAGGAGCCAGGGGGAGGTATCTGAGGGGTGTGAGGAGGCCTTGGCTCTGGGGCACCCTCAGAGCTCTGACACAGCACCAGAAACCGAGGTGTTTGACAGTAGGTCATAAGGCCCTCACTGAGACTCTGAGCACATATTCAGTAGTCACCTGGTCATGTGCTTCTTGGAAGCATCTTTGCAGACAGGGATGTGAGGATTAACTACTGGGAGGCTTGCGTGACTGACCTCAGGCANTCATTCTGACAAACACCAGCTGCCAGTTTATTGAGCAGATCCAGCTATTGTGTATTTCAGCACAGCACACCCAGGAGAGGGGAGGACTGGAGCTGCTCTCCTGGTTTTATGGCTCCTTGCTTTCCCAGGCTTCAAAGCCCTTTTCTCTCCTGAGTGTGTGTGCCAAGAAGTGGCTCCAGGGCCCAGGACCTCCTGCAGGTGGATGTTTCATTCCAGCACACCCACATTTAAATAAGACCTCCATACTTTGCTTGATCTTTGAATAAGGAGTGAAGAGTTTTGTGATTCTTTTGCTTCTTTGCTGGTGCTCCCAGAGCCTCTCAGCCAGCAAAGATCTGACATGGACCAGTGAGTGGTCCCACTGAATTCCTCCAGTGCCCAAGGCTCTGAGGAAAAAACCAGAATAACAGCCACTCCACAGGTAGGTAGTTATTTTACCAAATCCCTACAGCTCAGGTTTTTAGATAGTTTGATAGGGCAGGAGTGATTTCTCTCTCCCCAAGCCCAGGCCATCACCACAGCAGGTTGGACCTTGTATCTTCTAATCCCCACGTCTCCACATGTGGTGTGTCTGTGTCTGTGGGTAACCCCATCATCTCCAGGCCCCACTGGACGAGGGGATCCTGCTGGGGCTGCCTGGCTGTGACCAGGGATGTGTAACAAGGGTTGGTGCTCTCCTGCTCCTGAGAAACCACCTGGCTGCATGTGCTGGGACCCACATTGACTGTACTTGGTTTCATATATTGTGGCACATCTAGAAGACCCTGAGCTCTTCAGCAGGGGGACATGTCTCATCTGAAACAAAATGACACCTTAGATGCTATTTTAATAGAGAATAAGACCAATTATTTCTATGAATTTGGAGAAATTACTGAAAACTCTTCAATGCTCACCAGCTGAGTTCCCATTTTTCATGGCGGAATTCACACCAGCCTTTTGTTTTTCCTAAATTGATCTGAGGTCCTTTGAGGAGGTTGGCTGTTGAGACATTCTCCCTCCTGCAGAAATTAAACATTAGCATTTCTCCATCCCAGTGAGCTCAGAGAAACAAAGCCATAAACCACACACGCCTCCACCTGTATTAAGCTGGTGCAAAGAGGAATGAAAAGCACGGGTGGGAGGAGAGGACAGGAATTTTTAAGTAGTTCCTGGAGCTACAAATCCTGTTAAATTCTGTTTATCCGGCAAATACACTTAAGTAACACATCTGACCTGGAGCTTGGCTGTGCTGGAAACAAGGGCAGCTCTCAATGATGCAGAGGGAAGGAGCTGCCCCGCAGGGTGAGTGCTGGGAAACTGCTCAGAAATATAAATGATCTGTCTGTAAGGGGCAAACTCCAGCAGCTTGATGTGAGATTGGCGGAAAAAACTCATTCCCGTGGTATTTACTGCCTCAACTGAGGTACATGAGAGCATTTCAGACTGGGGCCACTGCATGGCTGAGCAGATGTTTGGGGCTTTCCTTTAAAAAGAGGAGGGGAAACTGTTCCCTGTAGGGGTGGGAAGTGACTCTGGGGGAATTGCAGAGTTCTCAGGTCTCACATGGCTCTGTGCTGGCCCCAGCCCTTCTGGAGGGGACTGTGCCCCAACAGCTGCTGGCAGGGCCAAAGGGGCTGGGCAGGGCTCAGGACAGGGCTCAGGACAGGGTTTGGGTCTGGATTCAGGACAGGGTTTGGGTCTGGATTCAGGACAGGGCTCAGGACAGGGCTCAGGTCTGGATTCACACAGGGCTCAGGACAAGGCTTAGGTTGGGTCTCAGACTGGGGCTCCAGATGGGGCTCAAGTTGGGGCTAAAGGTGGGGTTCAGGATGGGGCTCAGGTCAGTGCTCAGGTCAGGGTTCAGGACAGGGCTCATGTCAGGGTTCAGGTCAGGGTTCAGGTCAGGGTTCAGGTCAGGGTTCAGGTCAGGGTTCAGGTCAGGGTTCAGGTCAGGGTTCAGGTCAGGGTTCAGGTCAGGGTTCAGGTCAGGGTTCAGGTCAGGGTTCAGGTCAGGGTTCAGGTCAGGGTTCAGGTCAGGGTTCAGGTCAGGGTTCAGGTCAGGGTTCAGGTCAGGGTTCAGGTCAGGGTTCAGGTCAGGGTTCAGGTCAGGGTTCAGGTCAGGGTTCAGGTCAGGGTTCAGGTCAGGGTTCAGGTCAGGGTTCAGGTCAGGGTTCAGGTCAGGGTTCAGGTCAGGGTTCAGGTCAGGGTTCAGGTCAGGGTTCAGGTCAGGGTTCAGGTCAGGGTTCAGGTCAGGGTTCAGGTCAGGGTTCAGGTCAGGGTTCAGGTCAGGGTTCAGGTCAGGGTTCAGGTCAGGGTTCAGGTCAGGGTTCAGGTCAGGGTTCAGGTCAGGGTTCAGGTCAGGGTTCAGGTCAGGGTTCAGGTCAGGGTTCAGGTCAGGGTTCAGGTCAGGGTTCAGGTCAGGGTTCAGGTCAGGGTTCAGGTCAGGGTTCAGGTCAGGGTTCAGGTCAGGGTTCAGGTCAGGGTTCAGGTCAGGGTTCAGGTCAGGGTTCAGGTCAGGGTTCAGGTCAGGGTTCAGGTCAGGGTTCAGGTCAGGGTTCAGGTCAGGGTTCAGGTCAGGGTTCAGGTCAGGGTTCAGGTCAGGGTTCAGGTCAGGGTTCAGGTCAGGGTTCAGGTCAGGGTTCAGGTCAGGGTTCAGGTCAGGGTTCAGGTCAGGGTTCAGGTCAGGGTTCAGGTCAGGGTTCAGGTCAGGGTTCAGGTCAGGGTTCAGGTCAGGGTTCAGGTCAGGGTTCAGGTCAGGGTTCAGGTCAGGGTTCAGGTCAGGGTTCAGGTCAGGGTTCAGGTCAGGGTTCAGGTCAGGGTTCAGGTCAGGGTTCAGGTCAGGGTTCAGGTCAGGGTTCAGGTCAGGGTTCAGGTCAGGGTTCAGGTCAGGGTTCAGGTCAGGGTTCAGGTCAGGGTTCAGGTCAGGGTTCAGGTCAGGGTTCAGGTCAGGGTTCAGGTCAGGGTTCAGGTCAGGGTTCAGGTCAGGGTTCAGGTCAGGGTTCAGGTCAGGGCTCAGGACAAGGCTCAGGACAGGGCTCAGGACAGGCTGTTGTGCTCACCAGGGGTTGCTCTGGCTTCCCATCATCTCAGACTCTCCTGTCCACCTCATGGGTCCTGTGCTGACTGTGATTCACCAGCTGCCTTGGCTGGGGCCCCTCTGATTCCCTGCAGGGGAATGAGTCAGGGTGATGAATGAGGGAGGAAAAAGAAGTAATAAGTGAGTGAAGGCACTTCCCTGCGACTCTCTGGGAGCCTGGAAGGGAGCACTTTAACAAGGCCCTCTGGAGCTGAGCCCCTTCCTTCCCCTGCACCCAGAGGCAGGACACAAGGCCAGGGGTGCCTGGCAGGCAGAGGCAGCCCTGGCCACCCTGTGCCAGGAGAAAGTGGAAAACTACAGCACAGTCTGAAGAGCTTTCTATAGCCCCAAGGAGGCCAACGAGGCAATCTTTAAAGCCGTGTTACTATAGCAGCCCTGACGGTAATTTACCAGAACATCTCCTTTTCACAACAAAAAAAAACGAGATTAGGCTCATCTTCCCCAATTACCTCGCCATGTTCCCTCGCAGCCCCTGGCTAACAGCTTCCCAGAAAAAGCCCCACAACAGCACTGCCCAGCCCAGGGCCCCCACTGTTCTCCCCGGGCGGCGGAGGAAAACAGGCTGTACCAGGAGCATCCTGCGGGGACAAGGAGGGGACACAGCCGGAGACACGTGGCACTCACGACGGGCTCTCACTGCGGTGCCTCTGCTGTGCCAGGCACAGCCAGGACAGCAGCCCCTGCAGCAGCAGGAGACACGTTTTGCTGCAGGTGTGGGCAGGAATTACCCTCCTGCCTGAAACCCCACGAACTTTTGGGATGAGGAGTAAAGCCACAGACCAGTGTCAGATTGGCACACTCGGGTTTTGCCTGGGATAATCTGTTAAACTTCCCTGGAAGTGTCCAAGGCCAGGTTGGATGGGGCTTGGAGCAACCTGGGACAGTGGAAGGTGGCCCTGCCTGTGGCAGGGCATGGAATGAGAATGAGATTTAAGGTCCCTTTCAACCCAAACCATTCTGTGAATCTGTGGTTCTATGATAATATGTTCTTCCCTGGAGAGAAAGGTAAGGTTTGAGGTACGGTCTACCTGGAAGGCTTGGGGACAGGAGAGGGTTTGGGGTCTGGTTTCACTTGAGGATGCTCAGAAAAAGTTTAGTGCCTGTTTTGGGGTCTGGTTTCACTTGAGGATGCTCAGAAAAAGTTTAGTGCCTGTTTTGGGGTCTGGTTTCACTTGAGGATGCTCAGAAAAAGTTTAGTGCCTGTTTTGGGGTCTGGTTTCACTTGAGGATGCTCAGAAAAAGTTTAGTGCCTGTTTTGGGGTCTGGTTTCACTTGAGGATGCTCAGAAAAAATTTAGTCCTGTTAGAAAGCAGGTGCTGAGTGCCCCATTCCCTGTTGCTGCCCACCCTGAAGGATATTCCATGCCAGCTTCCACCTGCCTGGTGCCACATGGGGCAGGGCTGGAGGGGCAAAAAGGGGGTGAGGTCCTGTGGGACACCCAGCCAGGGCAGTGATGCTGCAGGCCCCTTGTCTGCCCACCATTCCAGGGGCAGGGCTTTGTGTTGGGCCACACCATTTGGTTTTTCCATGCTGATGGAGCCACAAGTGAGGAGCAGGAAGCCTGAGTAAATCTCCATGTAGAATGGTCTGTACAGATTTGGTGCAGGTCAGCCTGCCCCAGGCTGGTCCCACCACTGCACCATCCTCCAGCCTGGATCTGGAGACCACCCAAAGCCAGCCCTTTGCTCTCTGCTTCTCTCCAGTCCCTTCCCACGTGGCAGCAGCTCCAGAGCCTGCTGGAGATCTCCCTGGCAGGACTGCTGTTCAACATCCTTTCCTCCTCAATACTGTTTCTTTATTCTGCTCCAGAGGGTGGATGGGAGTCCTCTCTTCTCTTTCGGTGTTGCCTGAGGAAGAAAGGCTGTGCTTCTTGCACAAATCAACCTAATTACTGCCTCACTGGCAGCTAATGAGCTTAAAGCTTTCATGGCCAGTGCCTCCTTCCCTCCCTGCAGGAGAGCAACTCCAGCCAGGACTGTCCTTAGCTGAAGAGCTTTGGTGGTGGTGGTGGAGGAACAGGAGGATTAATCCTTGTAGAACAGCAGAGCATTGTTGGTGCTGCTGAACACAGAGCTCTTATTCCTGGGAAGGACTCTGGGTGTGCCTGAAACCCCTGCCATGGGGGCAAGGATGGGTGCTGATGGAAGGGGAGCTGGGGGCCTTGTGTCCTGCAGCACCACAGGGACATGAACACATTCCCAGGCTCCACATCACAAGCCCCTTCCCCACTCTGCTGACACAGCAGCACATTTGTGTGGCTGTACAGGCTGCTGGGAGGAGAAACCCCCAGCATGGAGGGAGACACCAGCAAGTGCTCACCAGCTGCTCACGGTGACACCACTGGGTGCATGTGGGTGCTGGGTGTCCCCATACAGCTCTTCGGGGGAAGGACAGGCCATTCCCATCACCAAACTGAATCACAGAATTGTGAAATCATGGAATGATTTGGGTTAGGATGGATCTTAAAGATCATCCCATTCCACCCCCCTGCCATGGGCAGGGACACCTTCCACTAGCCCAGGTTGTTCCAAGCCCCATCCAACCTGGCCTTGGACACATCCAGGGATGGGGCAGCCACAACTTCTCTGGGCAACCCATGCCAGGGCCTCACCCTCCTCAAAACAATAAGCTGCTCCTGGTGCTTGTCCTCCCAGTGCCACTTGTGCCCCTGTATCACCCCAGGCTGGGCCAGGCATTAAAGACCCTTTCAACCCAACCCATTCTAAGCCATTCCATGACCCTACAATCCATGAATCCAACAATCCACCCCCTGCTGAGGTCCATGGGGTGGACCTCAGCACAGTCTGGTGCCAGGCTCAGGGGTGCCACCTGGCATCCTGCTCCCCTCTCAGTGCCCCAGGAGGCTGTGGCAGCGCCCGGAGCCGCAGTGCGGGCAGGATGCTGCACTGCTGGCAGTGACTCACTCGTGTGCATGGACCGTGCAGTGCAGAGCCACTAAGGCCATTTTCTTAAGCTGTGACTCGTTTCCCAATCTCAAAAAATCCATCTGGCAGGCTGGGCACCCTTCCAAGCTTTCCTGGAAATACGAAGGTGCTGCTGGCAGAGGTGCTGAGCCCATTGCTCAGGGGCTGGTGCTGCCAGACCAGAACTGCCCCTTCCTAAATGCATCAAACCCACAGGGCCAGCACTGAGGAACTTGTGGCCGAATTCCAGCTTGGCTGGCTCATCCTACACAACCCAGCTGACTTTGAATCCAACCCCAAGTTTATCCCTCGCTCCTGGGCCTGAGCTGTTGTGCAATGTTAATAACTGGTGTGTGCTGCCACACTCCTCCCATGCTCACAGATGTATCTGGGAGCTGAGCGAGGGGATTGCTGCACACAGAGCACTGGAAGGTGCTTGGGCACCTTGGATGTGAAAGGACGAGGGCAGGAGATGGGGGGTGAGGAAAGAAGGATGTGAAGACTCCAAGTGAGAGCTCCAGCCATGTCTGTCCGCCGGCTACTCGGCAGATAATTCATTGCCTTTATTAACTCTGTGTTAAATTACCCCTTCCCTTTAATTTTTCAAGAGGTTTATTGCTTCATTTTGTCTGGCTTATCTTTAAAATGACTTCTTGTAAAATAAAGCTTTCAGGAGGGACTCTCACCAAAGGCCATGGATGCCCAGCATGGGCATGGGGCAGTCCCTCCTACACTAACCCAGAGTTTGGGCAGGGTGGCAGAGCTGCCTTGGGCAGGCACCTGACTCAGGTGAGAGCACATCCTGAGCCTGAGCCTGATTTCACTGATAAAAACCAACACACTAAAACAAGAATCCGAAAAATAAAGTCCCACCCCATCTGACCCCCTCCTTACACACACGTTGCCCTTGGTGCATTCGGCCTTCACCAGCCCTGACAGGGGAAATAGATCTTTTATCAAGTTCTCAAGTAAAAAAAAATCCACTTATTCTATGGTGAGGTGCTGGCTCTAAAGCTGAGTGACCTCAGGAGGCCACGTGTCCTCCAGCCTCTTCTGGTGTGCCAGGAGGAAGGGGTGAATTGCAGCGGGGGTGATGAATCAGGGAAAGGGTCCTTCATGTGGGAGAGAGCTCAGGCCTTTGGGGTTTGGGAGGGAAACAGACACCAGTCTACATTTCTACATGGATTTAGAATCATAGAATCATGGAATCACAGAATAGTTTGGGTTGGAAGGGACCTTAAAGCCCATCCTGTTCCATGCCCTGCCATGGGCAGGGACACCTCCCACCAGCCCAGGTTGCTCCAAGCCCCGTCCAACCTGGCCTGGGACACTTCCAGGGATGGGGCAGCCACAGCTTCTCTGGGCAACCTGTGCCAGGGCCTGCCCACCCTCCCAGCCAGCAATTCCTTCCTGATGTCTGATCTAAACCTGCTCTCTGTCACCTTAGAGCTGTTGATGCACATGGATGGCACCATGAGGCAGCCACCTCTGCCTGGGGAGATGTGCCTGGTGCCCCCTGGCACAGGGAGGGCAGTGGAGCTGCAAGGGCAGTGCCAGAGCCTGGCAGGGGTGCTGGGGCAGTGAGGGTGGCACAGTAGTGCCAGGAGTGCTGGCCAGGGCACAGGGCACAGGGCACAGGGCAGGCAGCGATGGATGAGCTGGGCTGTGCTGTGACTCACAGGCACTGTCTGTACCTGGCAGTGACTCAGCTCTCCACTGGGACACAAAGCTGGAATGAAATCGCAGCTCATTTGGTGAGAGGGTGTTTTTGCCCTCTTTTCCACCCCCCACCCCCCGCAGGGTTGGGCCATCACTCACCCGCTGTCACAACAAGGCTGCAGACACAGTGAAAGGCTTGGGGGGACCTTCCTGCCGAGGCTGAAAGGCCAAAGATTAGAGCCAGACATGGTTAAAATGCCATTAAATGAGAACAAGTCCAGACCTTGCTGAGCCTGGGACCATATCGTGTCCCACAGAGGGCAGAGAAAGCCCCAGCCCTGCCCTCCCTCCCTCCAAATCTGCTGCTGGATCTGCTCTGCTCTGGGGGAGGAAGAGCCAAAACATGCCTGGCTGGAGTCACTGCTGGAATATCCCTGAGGTTTGGCAGTGGAGAACTTGCTGCTGCCTTTGCTGAGCACCACCAGCCTCCCAAAAGGGCTCTTGTGGTCTCTTCCAGCTTTTTTGTTGCTGGAAATCCTGACTCTAAAGGTTGGAATTTCTGTCATGGGCTTTGGCTTTCTCTTTCCTTCTCCCCAGAGTCGCCTCCTGAGCCACTGTTGAGCTGCTCAAGGACACACCAGTGGGTGCACTGGGCTTTCCTGCTCTCCCTCCCAGTGCTCTGACCTCTTCAGGGAGGAAATCCCTTCTCCTCATCACTTTCTCCTTCACAACTCCTCTCTTCCTCACATCACAGTAATTTTCCACCCTTCCTACGCACGTTTTGGTTTCTCTGGCCTTGGATGTGTGTTCTCTGGATGGGATGCTCACTGGCCTCTCAGCCAGGCTCCATGCAGAGCAGAAGGTGTGGCCTTGGAAAGAGTCACTTTGGATGCAAACCAAACCAGGGGTTTTTACTGTGTGTCCCCAAAATGCTGCTGGGCTGTTCTCCTGCAGTGCCTGTGGCTGCAAAGGAGGATGAAGAGCTTTAATGCCCTGGAGAGACTCCTCCAGGGAGTTTCTACTCCAACAGAGCAACTCTAAATCCCACCAGGAAATACTGAAGGAGAACAGGATTTTTGACACTGCACAGCATCTTCCTGCTGATATTCCCATAGGAAATGGTGTAGATCATTGCTCTTCAAAGGAGAAATGCTGCTGATGTATCTCCCAGAACCGGGTCTGAAGCACAGGATGGAGCCAGAGAACAGGGGGATGGTCCCATCCCAAGAGCTTCCCATCCAAATGACCATCACACGCAGCCTGTGGACAGAAGAAACAAACCCAGCCAGGATTTGGTCCTGGGCAGCACATGCAGCCTGACAGCAGTGGTGCCCATCTCCACCACTCGTGGGCAAGGAGAGAAATGCAAGCACTGGGAAAAGGTCTAAAGAACAATGGGCTGGGCTTGTCGTTGTGTATAGGGATGTTCTCCAGGGAAAAGGGAATCAAAAGGTCACAAAATCAGGGTATGTGTCCCTGATTAGGAGGCCTTGAATGAGAGCATGTCTCCAGGAGCAGCCTGGACACAGAAATAAGAGTTCCCATCACCATGTGCAGTGACAGGGGCTCTGAAGTCCCTGAGCCAAGGGACTTTCCCATGGACCCAGCCCCTCTGCCCACTGCCCACCACACAGTCCTCCCACCCTGGGGAGGGCCCTCCTTTCACCATCTGCCAGCTCTCCCCAAAAGGTCAGCCTGAGGCTTTGGGGGTTGTGATGTTTTGGACACAGCCCTCAGACTGATGCCCTCTCCTTGCCCCGTATTTATCTCCTGTTTATAAGGCCAAGGCTGTTCATTTTTTCATCCTCCTCTGTCCCTCCTTTCCACTTTTGATGATTTATTACTCCATTTATATTTAATTTAGTCTGTATTTTCTGCTAAAAGGGTAGCTGGAGAGTCCAGTCTTTTCTTAACCCTTTCAGTGCTGGCTCCTCTGTAGTTAAGACCCTTAATATTAAAGTTTATACATCCTTAGTGGATGAGGTGACAACTGTCTGGAACCACCTTAGCACATCTTCGACCAAACAGTTTGGATTGAAGTCTGTGTGATGCCCCAACACTCAGAGTTTTCCACTGGTCAGTTCTAAAAAGCCTTTACCAAAACCATTCAACTTCTGTATGTTCTGCCACTAAAGGCACGTTCCTGCTGCTCTAAAGGGCTGCCAAAAAAGAGAGCCAACAGAGCCACAGGCAACAAAGGGTTTTGAAAAGGATTCTTTTCCCAATGAAAGAGCAGAAGGAACATCAGTG
This sequence comes from Campylorhamphus procurvoides, assembly GCA_013396655.1. NCBI lineage: Eukaryota > Metazoa > Chordata > Aves > Passeriformes > Dendrocolaptidae > Campylorhamphus > Campylorhamphus procurvoides. The sequence goes on along the minus strand of WBMV01004774.1, from coordinate 100,354 downwards.
AGGCTGGAAGGCACGAAATTGAAAATGAGGAGAAACAGCCTCCTGACACCTGTCCACGCTCACTCCATTTCCTGCCACGAGTTGCTGCAGATATTCAGCAGAAACCCCCCCAAAATGAGGGTGACCTTCACAGGGCCAGGTGTGAGGGTGCTGCAGGACTTCTGCTGCCAACAGCAAGGTGGACAACTTTCTAATTTTGTTCTGAGTGCAAAATGCCTCTGAAGCTCTCAGACTGGTGAGGAGGCCCAGGAGATCCAGCAGCACTGGGGTAAACCCGAGTGTGGCTCCAGATCGGAGCTTTATTGAGTGGATTGAACCTTCAAACACCTTTGAGGTATCAGAACCCCCATGAGACACCCTCACAGGCTGGGTTGTAGCTCCCATGCTTGGTGCCAGCATCTCTCAGCTGGTGTGAGAGCTTGTCTGTGCTTGCTGGGAGAGCCAGGAACAATCTCCCTGGATCAATATGAGTGTGGAAACAGAGATGGAGCTGGAGGGGCTGGAGAGCTGTGGAAGTGCCTAAATGATGCATCTAGAGGGGCTCTGTGAGCAGAGAGCAATGTTTGGGGCATCTGAGGGCTCCTGGGGCACACTGTGGCTCAGAGCCCAGGGCAGAAAGCAGAGATGTACCTGGAGATGCACAAGTGGGACCTGCCACTGCTTCTGTGACCCTCAGGTCCCATCCCTGGTACTGCCATGGCCATTGCACATGTCCCAGGGAGAGGAGCCCCACAGGACTCTGTCACTTCCAGGGCAACCTGTGCCAGGGCCTGCCCACCCTCTCAGTCAAGGATTCCCTCCCAATATCCCATCTAACCCTGCCCTCTGGCACTGGGAAGCCATTGCCCCTTGTCCTGTCCCTCCATCCCTTGTCCCAAGTCCCTCTCCAGCTCTCCTGGAGCCCCTTTAGGCACTGGAAGGGGCTCTCAGCTCTCCCTGGAGCCTTCTCTTCTCCAGGTGAACCCCCATCTCTCCCAGCTGTCTCCAGAGCAGAGGGGCTCCAGCCCTTGGAGCATCATCATGACCTCCTCTGGACTGGCTCTTACAGGTCTTCCTGTGCTGAGGACTCCAGACCTGGATGTCAGGTCTCCTCTCCTGTCCTGTCCTGTCCTGGACCTGCCTTCCTATTTTACAAGGTTGGTACCCCATTTTAGGCAGGGACAGTGTGTCATTGCTCTCAGCTCCTGCATCAAGGGCTTCCACAACCCAGAAAACTTGGAATACCAGACTCAGGAAACCAATTCCCATGCTCAATTCCCAGCACCAAAAGTGCCTGTTCAGGAAAGGCAGAGCAAGTTTAGTGATGACAATATGGTGAGGGCTCAGCTTGCTTTTGTAACATCCTGTTATTTTTATTACAGATTAATCCAACAACTTGAAAGCCCACCAGCATGCACAGGGATAGTGTTTGTTCTGCAGGTCCCCCTGGCTTTGGTGACAGGCACATCACATGGGTTTGTGCATCCCACAGCCAGGAGAAGGAGAAGCCACACCCCAGAATGGCTCTGGGTGTTGTTTTGTCCTTGATCTCTGCTTCTTCCTTGGCCTCCTCATCATGTAAATATCCAACTAGTGACAGAACAAAGGGGAATGGCTTTAAACTGAAGGGGGGCAGGGTTAGATTGGATATTGGGAAGAAATCTTTCCCTGAAGGGTAAGGAGACCCTGGCACAGGTTGCCCAGAGAAGCTGTGGCTGCCCCATCCCTGGGAGTGTCCAAGGCCAGGTTGGACAGGGCTTGGAGCAACCTGGTCTAGTGGAAGGTGTCCCTGCCCATGGCAGGGGATTGGATTGAGATGGACTTTAAGATCCCTTCCAACCCAAACCATTCATGATTCTATGAATTAGAAAACCCCAAAGGCATAAAAATGCAGTAAACTTGATTTAGGATTTAGAAATGCCAGTCAGGTCCTCATAGCTTTAATCCCTGGGTGCCCCATTCCTCTGCTCCCCTTTGTGGTCACCACATCCCTTGGGGACTTCAGTGACCAGTCCCACCAGCCAGCCCAGCCCTCTGGGAGGGGAAGGACCCATATGCTGTTGCTGTGGAATTTCCAATTATTTGTGTTTGCTCACCTATTATACCCCAAAGCTTTTAGTCAAACTAAAAATCTCAGTGTAAAGATTTAGGAACGTTGAGCATCTTTTAATGCTGAAAGTAACGCTTGGAGTGAGAAAGAAGATACTTGGCAGGATTTGCTGTCCCCTTCCTTCCAGCAGGATCTGAGCATCAATCCTTGGAGGAGCTGTGAACTAATCCACTTCAGGCTCGATCCAGGGATTCACTTAAGAATGTGTTAAACTCATCAGATCCGTTCTTAGCTGTGCCAAAACATCCCAGCATATGGTCTTGAGCACAGGCTTAAAATAAATCCCACAGGAACGTTTCACCAGGGTGAGGCACTCACATGAGCCACAGTTCCACCAATTCAGCCTTTATTGGGCACTTTTTAAGCCCAGCAGGAGTAGATATTGCAAATGAAAGCTGTTCAAGGGTAAAACCACAGGGCATGAACTGGAGCCACAGTAGAGGTGAGATGAGTTTTGCTGGGTGCTGGTGTGTTTTGTGCTTTTTTTCCTGCTGGGTGCCCTGGGAAGAGTCATCACAGCAGCTCAGTGGAAGGAAAACCCAGGGAAAGCCCTTCAATTGGTGAGTGCCCTGGGGGAAATCAAATCCCTGCACTGATCCTGGGGGATTTCTGCCAGGCAACTCCTCAGGAAAACATCCTCAGGATGAAGGACTCGGAATAAGTTTGTGATCTTGCTGTGAGTAGAACAAATAAAGGATAAAGTCCTGAAAATGTCATAGAATCATGGAATCATTAAGGTTGGAAAGGATCTCCAAGGTCACAGCCCCACCATTCCCCCAGCACTGCCAAGGCCACCACTAACCCATGTCCCCAAGTGCCACATGGCTTTTAAATCCCTCCAGGGATGGGGACTCCCCCCCTGCCCTGGGCAGCTGTGCCAGGGCTGGACAACCCTTCCCATGAAGGAATTTTCTCAATATCCTTCCTAAACCTGCCCTGGCACAGCCTGAGACCTTTCCCTCTCCTCCTGTCCCTGTTCCCTGGGAGCAGAGCTGAGCCCCTTCCAGCTCCCCCCTCCTGGCAGGGACTTGCAGAGCCAGAAGGTCCCCCCTGAGCCTCCTTTTCTCAGGCTGAGCCCCCCCAGCTCCCTCAGCCCCTCCTGCTGCTCCAGCCCCTTCCCCAGCTGGATTTGGGGAGCAGTGAGGATACAGGGATGCTCAGGGCTGGTGCAGGACTGTGGAGCATCCCCGTGTGTGGCTGGAGCAGCACCCACTGGGAGGTGCCTCCAAAAGCCTTCAAAAATCCCAGCAGAGAAGGACAAACTCACCCCCAGGCATCACGTTTTTGAGTTTCTAAGTGGAACGTTGCAAAAGGGAGGCTTAGAAAAACTCGAACTATAATCCAAGGGGTACTTTTAAAGAACTATTTGTGAAATGTTTTTAAAGAAGTGTCACTGCCTTGATCTTACTCAGAGGGAGCTGACCCAGTGAGGGCTGTGCTGAGAGCTCTCCAGCCCTGCCACTGTGAACAAACGCCACTTCAGTTTCAACAAAACCTTATTGTTGTCTCTTTATTCCAGTGATGATTATTTTTCCTGACTCCCTGATCATTATCCCCTCTCCAAAGCCTGAAAACAGCCTGTGTTTTCCACCCTCTTGCTGTGCTGCCTCCTGCTAGAACAGCTTTCACTGTTCTTTCTCCTCCTGATCTCCTGGAGGCTCTCGCTGCTTCCTTCACAGTCCTGCTGTGTGACACCTTTCCAGAGGGTTGCAAACCTATTCCTGGCTAAGGGTGCTGCCCAAACACCCTCACAGCCCACATAACCCTCCACTTTAACTGTTTCCAAGCTGGCTACCATTAAATAGATTTCTTGGATTTTTAACAGACTTCCATGTGCTTTATCCTGCTCAATGACTTAGTGGGGAGGGGTCACGTTCTTGACCTAATGTATCACAGAAACACAGAACAAGCTGAGTGGGAAGGGACCCACAGGGACCATGAATCCAACTTCTGGCCCTGCACAGACAGCCCAACCATCCCACCCTGTCCCTCAGAGTGTTCTCCAAACCCTCCTGGAGCTCTGGCAGCCTCGGGGCTGTGCCCACTGCCCTGGGGAGCCTGGGCAGTGCCCACCACCCCCTTTCCCTGGTACCCACCCTGACCCTACCCTGACACAGCTCCAGCCATTCCCTGGGGGCTGTCCCTGTCACACAGAGCAGAGCAGACCCTGATGATTCTCCCCTCACTCTCCTCCAGGCTTCTCTAGGCTGAATGTGCTCTTTATTTTAAATATGAAAGGGAGATTTCACTCCATGTTCAGTTTGGGGTGCAGGAACAGCCTGCATAAGCATGCCAGGGGGAGAGACAGCACTGAGCCTCTTGTGGACCCTGATTTTAGTCTGGCAGAAACCCCTGATGCTGGAACTGCCCTTGGCATTTTACCTTGGTAATGCCATGGGATTTACAGCTTTTTAACACACTTCATGACATCCTGCTGGCTTGTAGCTGGTATTCACAAGAGCAATGAGAGGGAACAAGAACCTTCTGTCAGTTCCTACCTTCTCCAAGAGTTCCTTGTGCAGGATTCAGCAAAAGTGGCGTTTGCATCTTGCCAGATAGTAAGCACAGACCAAGTGTGGTGCAGGTTTGTCATGATGGTGGTGTTATGGAATCATTCAGGTTGGAAAATCCCTCTAAGATCACTGAGTCCAGCCAGGAACCCAACACTGCCAAGGCAACCTCTAAGCCATGTCCCCAACTGACCATCCACACAGCTTTTAGACCCCTCCAGGCATGGGGACTCCACCCTGCCCTGGGCAGCCTGACCACCCTTTGGGGGAAGAAATGTTTCCCAATATCCAATCTTAACCTTTCCTGATGCACCTCGAGGCTGTTTCCTCTGCTCCTGTCCATTGTTCCCTGATCCCAAGGAGCAGAGGGCAGGGGGGGCACCCAGGTTTCTTGTCCTCTCAATCCCAAATTGGAGCATCTTTTTCCTTCCTCCCACTGAATACAAGCAATTCCTGCTCCTCAGCACTGTCTGCTGAGCACCAAGGTACTTTCAGCTTGAGTAAAACAACAGCAGAATTGTGTCCTAAGATTGGAAGTCAGCATCCCATGGAGGGTTTAGCTGCATCCTGGAAGTCCAAAGCACTGTGCTTTCCTGCCCATAGCACAGCCTGGATGGATTTGTTAGATGGGCTTTAATGTAATTGTTAATTTTGGGGATGAACAGCCACGGGCAACTTCTCCCTGATCTCAAAGGGCTGTCAGGGCAAGGTGGGTCACTGACACCCAGCCCTGGAATGGAAAGAAAGTGGGGCACGTGGGCAGAGAGGTCATGGGAGAGTTTGTTAGAGATGATGGAGCCCATGAGTCTCATTCTTGGGACGAAAATAGGGTGTTTTATAATGCCCTGTGAGGGAGTGTTGTGGCTTAACCCCAACTGGCAACTAAGGGCCAGGCAGCCACTTGCTCACTTCCCAGCCTCCCTGGTGGGGGGAGAATGGGAGAACAAAGGGAAACTTTGTAGGCTGAGATAAGAGCAGTTTAATAATTAAAACAAAATAAAATACAGCAATAATACTAATAATGATGATAATGTAATGAAGAGGAGAGAGAGAGAAAATGAATACCCCAGACAGTGATGCCCAGTACAGTCTCTCACCACCCAGTGTCCCCCAGCAGCCTCCTGACAACCCTCCCAGTTTCTACACTGGGCATGACGTTCCATGGCCTGGAATATCCCTCTGGCCAGTTTGGATCAGCTGTCCTGGCCTTGATCCCTCCTGGTTCTTGTCACCTCCTCACTGGCAGAGCATGGGAAATGGGAAAGTCCTTGACTTAGGGAGAGCACTGCCCAGTAACAACCAAACCATCAGGGTGTTACCAACACTGTTCTCATCCTAAATCCAAACCACAGCCCTGGACCAGCTTCTGGGAAGAAGATGAACCCCATCTGAGCCAGAAATGAGACAGGGAGCCTCTCCTGAGGGCTGTGCATCCCACTGCTCCCAGCCCTGAGCCTGCTGGGGAGGAGGGTTTCACACCGGTCCCCCAAATCTATGGCAGGACATCCCCTCTGGAACGTGACCAAGACAATGTCCTGTTTGCAGGTGTATCAGTGGTGGGCTGAGAGGGGCCAGGTGATGCTGAAACCAGTCTGGCTTCAACCCTGGATGAACATCCTGATAGTGAGGGAGCCAAATGACTGTCAGTCAATCCTTCATGTTATAAAGGTCCATTCCACTTGGGTGCAGTCAGGTTCTCCTGACACAGCCCCTCCTGGGGAGTGTGAGTGCAGATTTCTGCCTTAGCTGGGGACATCCCTCAAGGATTCTCAGCAAGGTTGAGCAGATGAAACCTCCCCACTGGCTTCGGTCTGGGTGAGCTGCATCAAATCTCTACTTAATAATTACTTATTTCTGCAAGCTTTAATATAATTGCTTCAGTAACTGCTTTAATAAAATGCACTATCCTATCTTCTACTACAGCACTACTAGTTTTGTCTTTCTTACTGTTAGTAAATAATTCTGCTTAAGACCTTTTGGCAGTTTATTTGTCTCCTCATTTGTAATTATAAATGATCTGGTTTATATAAATGTTCTTGGTTTGCCATCATTAAAACCTGTGTTCAATCACACCTCCATAATTCCTTCAATTTAAACTCTCTACAAAATCCAAGGCTGAGACTGGCTCCAGCTGCACCCACACTCCCCTCAGAGGAGAGTTTAGAGGGCAAAGGGGTCCCTCCTGCATCTCCTGACTCAGCAGCAAGGGCTTCTTTAATAAACTTTGCCCAAAAGCCTCCACTGCCACCGTCCTCCTGTGACAGCAGGACCCCAGCCCAGCAGAAGGAGCCACCTGTCCCCAGCGAGCTCCTGGCACGGCGTGTGCCACCAGCGGTCCAGCCCATCTGCTCCTGGCCCTGGTGGGTGGGACAGCAGGTGGGAGGGCAGCAGGGGCTCTGCTGGGGCATGGAGGGGTTTGCCCCGGTGGGATCTGGCTGGGCACGGTGCCAGCGTGTCCCTGGCAGGTGCTGAGCATGGTGAATCCTCTGTGGTTCTCCCTCCCTGTGTGATGCAGCCCCAGCTCAGGCTCCTGGAGCTCTGGCAGCCTCGGGGCTGTGCCCACTGCCCTGGGGAGCCTGGGCAGTGCCCACCACCACCTTTCCCTGGTACCCACCCTGACCCTGCCCTGACACAGCTCCAGCCATTCCCTGGGTGCTGTCCCTGTCCCCACAGAGCAGAGATCAGTGCCTGCCCCTCCCCAGGGAGTTGTCCCTGCAATGAGGTGTCCCCTCAGTCTCCTCTTCTCCAGCTGAACACCCCAAGTGTCCTCAGTGTCCTCACACTCAAGGCCTTTCACCACCTTCAGGTCCCTCCTTTGGACACTCTCTAATGGCTCAATCTCTTCCTTATATCGTGGTGCCCCAAAACTGCCCCACTCTTGCAGGTGAGGTCACCCCAGTGCAGAGCAGAGCAGGACAATCCCATCCTTCAGCACAGCTCAGGACACACTGACATTCACACCTTCATGGACAGGTATGTGGTGCTCATGGTCCCTCTGAGCCTCTCCAGGCACCAGCTGCTCCACTCACAGAGAGCTGAATCTGGCAAATTCCACATGGAAAATGGAACCAAATCACTGGGGTTTTGTGCCTCAGTTCCCTTCTGTCTGGGGAAGAAAACACCTCCCTGTTTCCTTCACAGCATGAGCATCTCCAGTGGAAGGTGTCCCTGTCCATGGTAGGGATTGGAATGAGATGGTCCCACCCACCCCAAACCATTCCATGATTCCATGATCTTCAGGCAGGGCTTGCACCAAGGATGAGGCTCCAGGCACTGCTCCAAAAACCTTGCAGCCAGCAAAGACAGCTATGAAGGGTTTTATCAGCCTTGTGGTAAATCCCACATGATTTCTAACCCCTGTTTGAAGGGTTTTATCAGCCTTGTGGTAAATCCCACATGATTTCTAACCCCTGTTTGAAGGGTTTTTTCAGCCTTGTGGTAAATCCCACATTATTTCTAACCCCTGTTTGGGACACCTGCCATCCAGTGTCACCAGAGGTTTGCCCCTGGGCATGGGCAGAACACATCACGTGGTGCCACAAATCTCTGCAAGAAGGATAAGGTGTTCATTTTAGAAGTGCTTTGATGTTATAGTGACAAACCAGGTTAATAAACCCCAGGCTGATGCAGGAGGTACCTTGAGTGGGCCTTTTCCAGGGCTCCAGAGCAGTCTCTGAGCTCAACCTGCACGTGGTGACAGAGGGAGAAGCTGCCACCCCCCAGCAGAGCTTTGGGGAGGGATTGTGCTGCTTGAGAAACTTCAGCAGGAGCATTTAGGAGCTGGGGGGAGTTCTGAGTCACAGCATTTGAAACCAGAACCAGGGGAGCAGAGATGGAGACCCATAGATTCTCTCACCTTAAAGATCATCCAGTCCCACCCCCTGCCATGGCAGGGACACCTTCCAGTAGACCAGGGTGGTCCAAGCCCCATCCAAGCTGGCCTTGGACACTTCCAGGGATCCAGGGGCAGCCACAGCTTCTCTGCCCAGCCTGTGCCAGGGCCTGCCCACCCTCCCAGGGAAGAGTTTCTTCCCAATCTAACCCTGCCCTATCAGTGGGAAGCCGTTCCCCCTTGTCCTGCCAAGCTTTGGCCTTTGAACACCACCAGCATTTCTGTTGTGCTGAGCCACCATCGTTCCGTGCTGCGTTTTATGCTACAAGATCTAAAAAGTCCTTCTTAAACTTAATCCATGCCCTTAATCCCTGTGAAAACCCCAGGGGAAGATGATATAAACCCAAACTGGGGCTCAGTCAAGCAGCTTTTAGAGTAGCTGAGCCTCTGGTGGAGATGTGAGCTGGTGATCTCATCTTGGAGGTGAGGAGTGGCCTCGGCCCCCACTCCATCCTCAGCACCCCCTCCCCTCCTGCAGCCATGGGGACCTCCCCAGGGCCACGGGGACCTTCCCTGTGGGAGCCACCAAGCATTGCAGCTCCATTTCCTATGGGGGATGCACAAATTTAAGCTTTGAGACTCGTTCAGAGTCTCCAGAAGAAGGTGTATCTGGCAGGGTCTCCCCTGCAGCACAGCCCAGGACTGGGGCAGGGCTGTTTCTGGGACAGTGGGCCCAGCACAGGCACAGATCATCTATAACTGTCCATTTGGGACTTCCTAAATCAAGATTGGAGCAACACCCGGGATGGTGGGGGGGGAGTTGGTGGGTTAGACAGTCTGTGGGTCATTTCCATGTTCCCAATGCCCACTCCGTGCCTGGCATTCTGCCCCTTGTCCCTGCCCTGGGAAGACAGAATTTTCCGTGCACAGCTAGGGAAAAAAACTATTAAAATTTCCATTTGCATCCCTGCACAAAAATAACTGTCAGAGGAGTAAATAAATGAGTTGATTAGCCATGAATTCAGCCCAGCTGTCTCGGAGTTACTCATTGTTTTGCTGGCAGCTTCAGAGTGGAGCCAAGTAGCCAGGCTTGGCCATTCCTGCCCCTCCCTGGGCACATGGACTTGTTTTTGAAGCGCAGGGAAGGTGATTTTTGGTTGGGTTGGATATCTCAGGCTGTGCCAGCTTCCCTGCTCCTGGCTGGGATAAGGAGACCAGCACCGGTGCTGAGAGCTGTGCAACACCACGGTGTGCCTGGACCTCTGCTTATGGCTGGGACAGCTTTGCTCCTCATGCCTGGGAATTTCCTGAAGAAGGAGCAAAAATAAATGTGTTTTTAAGTTTGTATGGGCTTGTGTAGGAGGGTGGAATGTGTGTATTTTTTATGGGGTGCAGTTGTACAGGGCTTGGATTCCCTCTTCCTCCAGTTCTGCTCACCGGGAAAGGGGACACGTCACACCTGGGCTGAGGACACGTGTGGGGACCTTAGGTGCTCATCCCAGCACCAAATCCTGCCTTTTTTGGCAGGTCCTTCCCTGCCACACCAGCCAGAGCACTGGGAGAGTGACATGGGCAGAGCAGGGGATGTTCCCCATCCCAGGGACACCTGCACCTGGGTCAGGTGTCACCCCAAGGTGACGTGGTGACTCCACTCCTCCATCAGACATGCTGGGAAAACTGGTCCTGTTCCAGCTGTCTCTCTGTCACTGCTCCTCTGAAGGGCTAAAGGTTTCAGGCTCCACAGAAGGGAGTGGGAATAGGAGTCCCCATGGCCCTGATGGGGACTGGAGATGAGGGACCCTGGGGACAGCAGAGCTCTGGTGGGAGCTCCACCACCCCCCTCTGCAGCCAAACCCAGGCATTGAGAGTGGGCTCACGTGTCAGCCAAGATAAGAAACAAATGTCAGGTTTATTTTAGGGATGCATACTTTTATTTTTATGTTTCCCTTTTGTAACTGTTCCCAATGTGGCAGTGATGATTTTTAACCCTTCCCTTTGATGCCACAAAGGCTGCACTTTTCCCTGGAAGCCTGTTAGCCTTGGAAGGGGATTTGGGTGGATCTGGCAGAAAGAGGGCACAGGGCTGTCCCAACGGCTGAACACATGATTGGGGATGAGTTGTTGTGTGCAGAAAGTCTTGGGGAGGCACTGGAGGCAAGGTAAGGGTTTTTGGGGTAGGGAATATTCCTGCTACACTGGAAGAGCAGTCCCTGATGAGGGGTGGTGGTGCAGTGCAAGGGGCAAGGGTGCAAACCATCTGAGCCATCTATCCTCCCTCAGCAGCTCCTGCAAGGGGCATGGAGGCCTCTGGCATGCACAGGGTGGCACAACCAGGCCAGGCTGCTGCCCCGGTGCTGAGAGGGTGGGAAGCAAAGCAGACAAAAACTGGTGTTTGAGGGAGCTTGACAGGTTTATTAATTTTTGGGTCAGTTCCCCTAGAAAGGGTGAAGAGTGCCTCTTAGCCCCAGAGTGCAGTAAGAGCCACAGCACTGCCTTCCCAGGGGCTTCCCCACTCCTGCCCCAACAGCTCCTGCCCCAACCAACCACTGGGTTTGGGCAACACGGCATTCCAGGGAGCCACCTCCCCAAAACAGGGCTGGGGTGGGAGAGCTGCCCCTTGGCCCTGCTGTGATCCAGGGCTGGACATACAGAGTAGGGGGCAGCTGCTTGGCACTGCATCCCAGGGAAAATGTCATGGTGTGCAGGGGGATGCCTGGGTGGGCAAGATGGGTGGCATTGGTGGGTGGGATGGATGGGTGGGGTGGATCCCAGGTGGGATGCCTGGATAGAATGTCCTCTGGAGCCTCTGCAGCCTGCAAAGGGAAGGGAGCCAGGCAGCTCCCACACATCTGTGATGCCACCAGTGGCACCAGATGCCACCTGAGGAGGAAGAGGAGGAGGAGGAGGAGGGTGAGGTGGTGGTGGTGTCTGCCAGCAAACACAGAGCCACTGGCTCCATCCTGCACACTGCCTGAGGAAGAGCAATGTGGGTTGGTGCCAGCAGGATGGCAAATTCCAGATCCCTGGGTGCTCTGTAAGTGCAGACTGACCATGTGGGTCCTTTCATCCTCCAGTTTATTTGCTGAGCTGGGTGCAACTTTCCCCACCATCTATTCCTGCAGCCAAAACCCCTCCTTGGTGCTGTTTAAGGAACTGAATTTCCCCAGGACTTTCCCTTCATCCAGTGAGTGCAGTGGCCACAGTCCCAGAGGGAAACCTCCCACAGTCTCCCTCCTGCAGCAGGAGGGAGAACTCAAATTCCTTAAAGCTTTTAACAGAAACAAAAGAAAATCTCAGCCTGTGCAGTCCTGGGCAGAGTTGGCATTCCTGCCCATCCAGGCTGTCTCTGGGATCCTTGGGAGCAGAAGAGAGGGGATTTGGCTCTGGGGAATGGCATGTCTAAGAAGGATGAGACATAACAGGGCCTGACACCAGCCATTTCGGGCTGGCTCCAAGGGTTTCCTCGAGTGCACCTGGATAACCCACCCCTGCACTTGGAGCTGGGGGGAGAAGGGCTGAGTGTTTGAAAAGCGAGATCAGTTTGGGCAGGATCAGGAGCAGGACTCAGTGGTGATGAGCAAGGTGAGAGAGAGGGATCTGCCTGCAACTGCTTGCTGAAACATTATAGCAAGAAGAATGAAATAAAATTAATAATAAAAAAAAATTGAGGTGACACTTCAAAACCTCAGTGCAACAGCGCCCAGGCACACACTGCTGACCCCCGGTGGCTGGAAACCCCTGCCTTGCTGACCCTGAGAGAGGCTGAAACCACAAACCACAGATATTTAAACACCCCAAAACAATGACCAGGCTTACAAAGCACAGCCCGGGCTCAATGTCTGCTGAACTTATCACCTGCCACAGGGCAGGGCTCTGTGACATCGACTCACATCCCAGTTGCTTGTGGAAGTAAACTTTGAACAGAGCTGAGGCTGGAAGTGCCTCCAAACCCCGTGAGTGCTTGAGCCTGGGTGTGCAGGGCTGGGACTCCGAGTCCCGAGATCCCAATATCCCACCATCCCGAGAACGGTGGCTCCGGGCCATGCACACTGTGACAAGCACGAGCTGATTATTTGCCACTGTCGCCGTGTCCGGGCACCAGAGCATCCCGAGAGGGATCCCCGTGCACATGGCCCACGCTTATTTTTTTAGGGTAATGAGCTCAAATCCGAATTCAAAGAAAGGGAGCACACATTTCTTTAAAAAAAAAAAAAGACGTAAAAATGTATTTGCTCCTTTTTGCTGCACCTCCAGCTCCCTCTCCAGAATACAATTGCTCTCAGCCTCCCATCTCAGCTGGGGGACGCTGCTGCGAGCTCACACACAGCACGACATCCCCCTGGCCATCCCCGCAGAGGGGACACGTTCCCCGGGACATCACCGGGCTGGCTCACCCGCACGGGGATGGAAAGAGCCCGAGTTCCTCCTCCACCTGCCGCGCCCTCACCACCAAACCAAACCCCCGCGGCCCCTGCTCTGTGCCAAGGTCCGCTGTCCCCTCCCCGCTCGGCTCCAGCCCTCCCTTGTCCCCCGGGCTGTGCCAGGGGCTCCGTGCGGGGCCAGCCGTGCTCTCACATTGATGCTCCCGCACCCACACCCAGCCGGTCCCGCAGCTCTCCGGCTCTTCCAGAACTCCTCCTGTCCTGAGCCACAGGGCAGAACCACCGGAGGATGGAAGTGACGGGGGTCTCTCCCCGACCCCGAGCCACAGGACAGAACCACCGGAGGACAGAAGCGACGCGGGGCTCTCCCCGACCCCGAGCGGGACCCGCGGGGCTGCCCCGGTGTCCCGCACAGAGCGGTGCGTGGCAGGGACACGCCGCGGGTCCCTGGGGGTGGGTGACTCGCTCCTTGGCCGCTCTCCGGGCTCTCTCCATGCCCGTGCCGGGCTGCCCCTTCCCCGTGCCGGGAGCGGGGATGGCGCGGGGGGCTCGGCGCGGTGGACAATGACGGCAAGCTGACCTCGGGCACGGTCCGGACCTCCTCGGGTGCGACAAAGCCGGCGCTGTCACCCCTCTGCTCGCCGAGGAGGGGGGTATAAGCAAGGGGCTCCGGCTGGAGCTGAGCCTCTGCCCCCAGCCCGGCTCATAGCGCTCCCTGCTCCAGCGGCACCGGCTCCTGGCGCTGCCTTCTCCGCTGCCGCTCCCGCTTGGCCCTCCAGCACACCCAGGCGGCCACCAGCAGGCCCAGCCCGAAGATCAAGGTGGCCACCGAGACCACCTTAGCGATGTCCATCTGCGGGCCATTGATGGTGAAGGTGATGCAGGTCGCCGCGACGCCGATGACCACGGAGACGATGCCGAAGGGGAAGATGCAGCGGTACCAGGACTTCTCGGTGCCGCCCGTGGCCAGGGCCAGTTTGTTGAGCGTCGCCGTGGAGTCGGTGGCCGTGGCCAGCGGCAGCCCCGCTTTTCCTCCCTGCAGGCAAGTGAGGGAGTTGGACTTGCAGCCCATCATGTTGGCGAGAAGCCCCAGTTCGGACCAGCGCGAGGCGCGCGTGGGATGGATGTGATGGAGGAGGATTGCGGATCCTACATGGTCCCTCTGGCCGGCGGCTCGGGGTGCAGACGGGCCGGGGGCTTCTTGCCTGCTGCTGCTCTCACTCCCAGCTCCGGCTCCTTTGCTGGCAGACTGAGCGAGGGCTGGAGGAGGACTGGAGCGAGGATTGGCGGTGGCAGCGGTGAGCTCATGCCGGTGGGAGGACCGGCTCGGCCGGGCTGCCTGTTAACTGTTTCGGGCTGTGAGCATCGCTCCGGAGAGGGTTTTTTTCTAATTTACATCTCTTTTCGCCAGCCTGGACCCCGGGCGGGCAGCACTGGGACCCCGCTGCCCACCATCCCCAGGGCCACACTGCTGCAGGTGACATCCCAAGGCAATGGGCAGCGGGACTTCCAGACATTCCCCAGAGCCCCTCTGTGCACAGTGCCAACCCCATAACCTCCTTCCAAGCTGCTCTCTCTCCCTGTGCCAGCTTTGTCCCCTGGGGGACCCTCACTGGGACCCCATGGTGGGGCACCTGGAGATGATACTGGGGGGGATATAGGGTGACCAGTCAGGGGACCTGGAAAGAAAGGGGCTGGAGCTGGGGTGCAGGAGAATTTGGGTTTTGAGATGCTTGTTGCCCAGGCAGGGCAGCAGCAGGGTGAGAACCAGGAGGGCAGGATGTGTAGAACTGTGGGAAGGGAGGGAGAGCCGGTTCGTGCCACAGGGCCATGCTCTGGGACTGGCACCACACCCACCAGGAGTGCCCAGGCACTGCTTCCTTCCCCTGCAGTGCCCAAATCCTGACCATCAGGATTAATTAAACAACAGTACTGAGCACAGGTAGGTGATGTTGGCTCTGCACTGCCCTGGCACAGAATCACACACATGCAGCACATGGCAGAGCTCAGTGATGCCACCTGGAGCTCCTGGGCAGGGACGAAGAGGAGGAAGTGATGGAGACAAAAACAGCCTGGAGAAGGATAAGCACAAAATGCTCCTGCCCAGCTCTGACCATCGACAGAGACTTATTTCTGTGGACAAAGCCTTCTTGTGCTACTTTTACTATGAGTGGATCAGGGAAGTGCCAAGACCAGAGATGACACAAACAATTCCCATCTCCTCTGACTCCTCATGCACTGGTTTGTTTTATTTTAATTGGTTTTCCTGAAGGAGAGAGGAAAGGAATGAGCTATTGCAGCAAACGTAAGAGACCTGGAGCCTTTCCCAGGTCAGAGCTTCCCTCAAGCCAATTCGACTCAGCTGTGTTTCTGCATCCACTTTGAGGAAGCAAAAAATAAGGGCGAAAATCCACGTTAAGAGAAGCAGAGCTGCACAGCAAGAGGGAGACTCTGGGGCAGGCGAGATGGAGCCGAAAGGACTGATTTAGGAAAGGGGAGGTTTGGGCATTAGTCTGGATATGAGATGTATTATCCTCCTTTTTTTGTGAGCACTGCACTTGCCTACAGCACCCCCAGGGAAGCCACGGCACTCTGGGGAAGAATCCAGCAGGTTTGGCTCAGACTTTGCCCCCCCTTCAGGCTTGCTCTGGAAAGCTGCGTGAGACCCGTGAACACCAAAAGAGAGGGGGCTGGGTCTCCAAGAACCCTGGCATCTTTCCTTGCTCCCAGTTTCTTAAATAACATTCATATATAACAAAAGTGAGGGTTGGTCAGGTATCAGATGAATTCCCAAACTGTGTTCCCGTGGCATTGCTGGAGCTGCACACACCCAGGACCCGGGCACAGGGACTCTGGCTGTGGACAGAAATAGCCCTGGGAAAATAACTCCAGCTAAGGCAGATGTGCAGCACACGGTGCTCTGCAAACCCAGTTTTGTTATTTACTCTCCTGATTGCTCATTAGAAGGGAAGAAGAGCCGCAGAACTCCATGAGCCAACGCCCTTTGAGAAGGGAGGCAGGATTAGCCCTGCAGGCTGAGACCGCCCAGCACAAGCTCCAGCTTCGCTTTCGTGTCGTTTTGTCCAACTTGAAACTCTTCAGGCTTAAATTGACCCCAAGCTGAGCCCTCGATGCAAATTTCAGTTCAAACACTTCAGCTGCTGCTGAGAGTGGGGTCTGGGAGAAATGACCTCAAGAATGAGCCTGGCAATGAGCCACTCACCAACCTGCTTCTCAGGAACCCCATCCTGTGATGCCACCCCCAAACACAGCTCTGGCCCCCTGTGCTGGTCCTACCCACCCCCTTCCCAGCACTCCCACACCCCACTCATGATTGGGAAGAACTCTTGGCTTCCCTCAACACCTGACAGTACCAGTGGGTTGACAGCTGTGCCAGTATTGAAGTGGTGCTGAAGAGCAGTGACTGGCCTTGAAAAAGCAGGAGGTGAGAAAAACAAGCTCCAACGAGTTAGAAAACCATGACATTTTCACGTCTCTGTTCTGATCCACGAGGGATTGGAATATTTGCCTCCAGAGCACTGATGTGATCCTGCTGTAGCAACACCTGCCAGTGCCTGAACCCCACAGGAGCAAAGCACAGGTACACACACACCCATGGGCAGGACACATCTCAAACCCCTCCAAACATAAAGAGTTGTAGCTCAGCAGAGAGTGTTTCCAAAGCAGCAATGCCTCCATATCTGACCAAGGACCTCTCAAACTCCACAGGTGCTTTAAAAGGAATTATCTGCAGATAGCAGAGTGCAGGACGCAGAGCCCTGCTGGCTTTGCCCCTGCTTTGAAAAGAAAGCAGGACCAGGACAACCCTACACGGGGTCACCATCAGGAAACTTCTCACACTCACAGGTGGGTGAACTTCCCCCTCTTCATTCAAAGAGGCCAAATTCAGGCCACTGTTTCTCTGATTTTGCAGTGGGTTTCAATAAAACTCACAAACGTGCTAAAGGAGAGAGGAAGAGGTTCAGGCTGCATGATGTGAGTCTGTATTTTTGGGCACTGAATCTTCCACCTTCGGAGGGGCTGCCAGGCCTGGGTGCTCCACTCCTTCCCTCCACACTCCTTCTGCAACTAACATAAGAGTGTCATTTTCACAGCAGAAATAGAGACTTGCGTGTCCTCCTCCCTCTTCCCCCAGGAGGAGCAGAAAGTGCAGCTGGGACCGGCTGAGTCACGTTGCCGAGCGGAGATGGATGCCACCCCCTGCACACACAGACACCCACACGGCCCCATCGCCCTGATGGATGGGGCAGAGCCTCGGGAATGTGGCACTCAGGGTTGCTGCAAAGAGCTGCAGGAAGGGCAGGAAAACCTGGGGGCAGAAACTCCTGTTGAGCAGAGAAAGAGCAGACAGGGTGAATGGCTTGGGTGGTGTTTGGGCAAGAAACCAAGATTCCTCGGAGGGAATGATGAAGAAGGAAAGGATGAGGAAGCCAGGATTCTTCTACAACAGATTAATTACTTTGAGTTTGAAGCAAGAAAGGCCAGGATCAAAGAGGATGCTGAGCAGCAGTGGGGAATCCCAGCAGGAGCAAGGTATGGGATGAGATCCACATTCCCCAGCACACAGTGCTGTGGCAGGAGGAAGGAGGTTCAGGGTAGGTCCCTAATGAGGTGGATAACCACAGACATCACATTTTCAAAACAGCTGTTAGAGAGCCAAAATAACTGGGAGAGTGCTAAAACAAAGAAGGCAAGGCCAGGATGCAGAGACACCCCCGTGCTCCACCACAGGAGCCCATCAGTGCCAGGCTGGGGATGGACACACTCCACCCTGGAGCCAAACCATTGCACAGGAGAATGTTTGGATGAAGGAATTATGTCTTATTTCCTCCAGAACTTGAAGGTAATGGGGCGGGAAACAAGAACAGAAAACATCTTACAGGAAATAGCACTTTTGGGCAGCCTCTGTTATACAATTCACGTATATCCCTGCATGAGTCAAAGGAGTTATACTCACTCCTGCCCACCTCAATGCTCATTTTCCTGACACACAGCTCAAAAGTGGGCTCTGAGTTGTAGAAATCCAGCAAATGGCAGCCCTGAAGGCTTCTCATACCGAGAACAAGTGACCCTCGCTGGGTTAAAATGCCAACAGAGCACAGGCATTGACTTATCACACAGAGGAACAGCAGAAAACAAACCCCAGCAGTTTGTCAGAACTAAGATATCCCCACAAGGGGTTTTTTTTCCTGTGGCTCTGTGAGGAAATTCATAATTCTGCCTTTATTTGGCTGATACAGAATCATGGAACTGTTTAGGTTGGAAAAGCCCCCTTGGATCACCGAGTCCAACCATTCCTCCAGCACTGCCAAGGCCAGCACTAACCCATGTCCCCAAGTGCCATGTCCACATATTTTCTCAGCATTTACAGGGATGGGGACTCCACCACTGCCCTGGGCAGCTGTGCCAGGGCCTGACCACCCTGTCCAGGGAGAAAATATGGTCCAGCCCCTGCAAGAGCCACTCATTAGATTAAGACAGGGGCAGGAAATACTGAATATTTATTGCACAACAATCCCCCATCATAAACAACCTTGGACTGCAATGGAGAGCTGCAGTAAAACAAGAACATGTGGATATGGCATCAAAACCACAGAATGAATGTGGAATGAACCCTGGCAGAGCCACTGTTAAGTTTTGAGCAGCTCTATTAATTTGAAGATAAAGAGCAGGGAAGAAACTCCTCACGCAGCAGGAAAGTGTCATTAAGCAAGGACAGGTGGCATCTCATAGTCCATTTTAAGCTGCCTCGTGCCATGGAAAACTGGAAAAAAAGGCTGCAAAATGAATCAGGAGGCACAACCCTGGATTCTCAGTGACCTAAGAAGTATTTTCCAGGACTGTGATTCAGCAAAAGGGAAAGAAATAAATAATCAAAGCGAGGGAAGAAAGTGCCAAGAGCCATCAGGAAGTGCTGCTCTGAAAATAGCAGCCAAGTGTCACCTTGATCCTCTCCAACAAAGACTTCGGCAACAGTGACAAGTTGCTGGGTGACACGGCCCTGCTATTTTGGGCCCGAGGCAGTGGAGAGTCCCACCAGGGCACAGCAGGGAACACCAGCACAGCCCCTCCTTCCAAAGGAGCTTCCAAACCAGGGATGGGGCTTGAAATGAGAAACTCGTGTGTCTTACAAGAAGGATTCCTTCCCGTGGATTCAAACGTGGATGGGAGCACATGGAAAACAACCATCATCATTATCATCACCATCATCATCATCATCATCATCACCACCATCACCATCATCATCATCTACCTGGTGGTACCCACGTTCCTTCCCAGCACTGGGGCAGGCTGGGCATGTCCAGACCTTCACACCTTTTCTGCTCCTCTCCATCACCCACCACCCACCTCTGGTCCCACCAAGTGTCAAGGTCACAGCCCCAAGGCTGCCAGAGCTTTAGGAACGTTTGGATGATCCTCTGGGGCACAGGATGTGACTCTTGGGGCTGGTCCCATGCAGGGCTGAGGGTTGGACTTCCAACTGAGCATAATTCTGTGATTCTGTGCTCAACACAATACTGAGAATGATCCAGACACAGGAAAAAACTCCTACCCAGGAGAAAAGCTGATCCCCAGCACCTTTGGTGGTGTCCTGTGCCCTTGAAGATGCTGTGGATTCTCAGAGAGCTGGGCATGGCCCCAGCAGAGCCCAGTGACTCATAGGCCATGCACACCAGTTTTTGAAGGCTCACAGATAAGAAATGCACCTAGAACATAAGAATTAGCTATTTTACTGTCATTAGTGCTTAAAAACACCCCTTCAAACAAAAGCCTGACCCCAAAATAAAGCCATTTGCATTGTCATAAGCAAGGCTCTGGTTTCCTCCCTGTGGTAGGAGGGATGTGCAATCACATAATTCAAATCACTAATCGTTTGTTCAGTCAAACAACCCATTAATTTTATTTTTTGAGTTTGCTTTTGCAAGGATGGTGGGATCTCTGCTGAGAGCTCCTCAAGGAGCACACCCCAGAGCAGCACAACACAACAAACACCATTTAAAACTAGACCAACCCAGGTAATTAAGACTGAAAATAGTTGCAAGGATATTGCCAAACACCCCAAACTTCCCAATGGCACTAAAAGTGAGCCTGGAAGGCTCACAGAAACACATGGTTATGTTCAATTGATACGATCAAACTTGTTTGAAATGTAAAAAATACTTTGTCTGATTCATCCCTGCATCCAGTAATTTGAATTCTGTCCCACTATGCAGGCAGTACAATATTGTAATTAAAGCACTACAGCCTATTCATGGTTTCATTGATTTTTTAAGGCATTTTTTGTTGAGTCCCCATCCCTGGAAGGATTTAAAACATGTGTGGATGTGGCACTTGGGGACAGGGGATAGTAGTGGCCTTGGCAGTGCTGGGGGAATTGTTGGACTTGAAGATCTTGAAGATCTTTGCAACTTCAATGATTCTCTGATTCCTGTGCTCCCTCCTGCATCTTCCTGTGCCTGGTTGGTACCCAGTCCTGGAGAGTGGGAGATGCCCTCACTTTGCCTGTCAGCACCCAGCTGGCAACAAAAGCCAGATTTACTGCAAACCTGTCCTCTAAGAGACTCCACCTCGAGAGAAAACTCTTGTATATTCTGAAATTCAGAACCTGAAACACGATAGCCAAACCCCAAAGGGTGAAATCCTCAGATAATGAACTTTTCCAAATTGCAGAGTTCCAAGGCTGTGCCAACTGCACCAACAGCTGGGGTACAGTAGTTTTAACAGATGGAAAAGGATGATGAGGTGCTATAGAATGTGCTGAAGTCTTCCTGACCTGAACACACACAGGAGACCTCCCTTGTTTCTTCCTTCTAAGCTGGAGCTAAAATGAGACCCATAAATTGTTTCCCACTCCAACATGCGGGGGCTGAAGACAAGCCTAGTGCAGTGTTGGCACAACTGGGAGCTGGGGTGCTCAGAAACCAGGAGGGAAGACTCCAGACAGGCTCCTCCTCTGACTGCCAGCTTGCTTCCCTTTGCTTTTTCCTATCCAAACTCCGGATCCACTGATTATCTTTCTTGTTTGGACTAAAAATAAGTCAAACATCTCCGTTTGCCTGCCTAAATAGCCCACTGCTGTAATCTCTCGCCTTCTGAAATTACAGTTCAAAACTCCCTTTTAATTTCCCCCCCCTCCCATTCCCAGCTCTTTATCCTCTGGCAGCTTCCTGCCCTCTTCTTCCTAACTGAGCTCGGATTAAATAACCAGATTTTTCTGGATTACAGTGCTAAAGTGCTTCTTTCTTCACAAATTAAACCCAAGAGATGGGTGTTTTCTTCTGGATGGTGGTTACAAAAATAGTATTTGATCTGCAAGGTGGGTGACAAAAACTTCAGGATCTATTTAATGACTTGTTTTGATGTTGGACTGAGTCATGATTAGGGTTTTTCTTTTAAATGGATGTGAAGGAGGACTAGAAAGCTGCCAGTGAAACCAGATGTTAACTGCACCAGTCCCAGGGTGTGTGCTTAAAAAACCAACCCAAACCCACCAAAACAAGAGGCCTCGCTCCAGAGAGCACAGACACACCAAACCAAGCTCATGGACAAGGGAAATCATTTCAGTCTTCATTTTACAGCTAAAAAGTGACGAGTCCTGGTGTCAGATCCAGCCTCTCAGTGACCCCACATGGTGACAGCACTCAGGACTGGAAATGCACAGCCATGAACTGGCTGCCTGCCCACAAAAAATCCCTCTTGGCCCCTTCTCCTGGCTATCTCCAGGCTGTTAAAGCATTTCCCACTCACTGCTTACACTATACTGAGAATTAAGACACCCTGGCAGTGTCTGGAGGAGCATTTCACATCCTGCAGTGCCCAAGTCCAGCATCCTCAGTGTGCTCTGCACTCACATGGCACCCAAAGCCATCCCTTTCAGACTTGGCACAAACAGACAACATTTCCCAGCAAAGCTTCAGCTGGGAATCCCAAGCTCACACTGCATTCTGTAACTCAGGGAGAGGCTGGTTTGGGTCAGAAAATCTGAGTACTAAAGGATGTGTGTGGAGAGCACACAGGGCTCCCTGAGAGCTCTCCTAAAGCCCACCCCCTGTCTCAGCACTTTGCAGCATCCTTGCTCCTTCCAGCCCCCCCTGACTGGCATAAGAAGTTGCTGAGTGAGGTGTTAGTGCTTCAGGCTTGACTCACACAGTGTTTTAATGAAGCCACCTGCTCTCTGGAGCTCACAGAAAGCTCCTTTGGAGAATAAAACCACCAGCAAATTTGTCATCTACAGAGAGGGTTGGGAGCTCTCCTCCCACCTCAACACTTACCATCTTAAACTGCTCCTGGATGAAATCCCCTTATTCCTCACAGAGCTCACCAGGGCTTGCCTCTCCAAGCCATAATCTGTGCTCCTGGCCCAGGAGTTCCTCCTGCCCTTGCCCCAGGAGTGGGGGGCACACACAGAGTCATGTCAGCAGGTTGTCATTGCTCACACAATGCCAGACCCCTCCCAAGGGCTGAAGAGGCACAACATTCCTCCACACCACTTCTGGTGCCTTCTTTCTTCCCAAGGCTCAAATTATTTCTGGTTTAGATGGAGAGCATCCCTAAAGCCACACTGTTGAGTCTCTACATGAGGTATCTCCCAAGGAGGAGCTGCAGCAGTGCTTGGTGGCAGATCTGGTACCACCTGCAAGATAAACCCCTCAGAGGGTTCAACATGAACATGATCACAACTCAGGCTGTGGCTGCCCCATCCCTGAAGTGTCCAAGGCCAGCTTGGCGCAACCTGGGCTAGTGGAAGGTGTCCCTGCCCATGGCAGGGGGTGGGACTGGATGAGCTTTGAGGTCCCTTCCAACCCAACCCATTCTGTGATTCCGTGGTTCTCTAATTCTAACCAAAGACAACTGGTGAAATCACAGAAGGTTTTCTGACTGCAGAGTGCCCTAACAACAGCTGTGTAAAAAAAAACAAACAGTCCATGGAGAAGTTGCAGATGGGAAGGAAAGAAGTGGAAAGGACAAACTGTAGCAGTTGGAAGTGCCTAAAGTCACAGATTTTGGAAAGAAAATAAAAAACCCTGTCTCCTGCCTGGGATCCATCTTCACATCCCGCACCAGGAAAAAACCAAAAATCTTTTCAAACTCTGCTGTAGGGAACAAAGAAGGAATAAAAGCTGTTAATCCTCCCTCACCCTCACTGTGCTTTCTCTCAGCTCATGTCTACACAACACTGGGATCATCTATCACTTTCCAAAAATACTGCTCATTTCCTGTATTTCTGTAATTCTATCCCCTGGCATCACACACTACCTTTTGTCTTTGCCTCCTCGTCTCAGTTTGATGTACCAGGATCATTTCTTTCTATAACAGTGGTACATTTTATTACAAAGACCCCTCGACCTCTGAATTCAATTGCTATTGACTCTCTCTCCTACAGCACAAGACTCGTTGGAAGAAGTGAATCATTAAAATGATTTAGTCTTACACATTTATGAAAATGATGTAGGAAGAGTAATAAAACTCCACTGCAGCCCAAGGTAGAGAACAGTCTGCAGCCCTTCTGGCCCCTCACACAGTGTCAGGTTGCTTTGGGGTTTGTAGGACCCCCTGTGCCCCACTTTTGTGTCCCTTTGTCCCCTGTGTCCCTTTCCCAGCACTTTGACACCTCTGCAGCCCCTGCTGTGCTGCTGAAGTCGCTGCCAAGTTCCTCTGGCCCGTTCTGTGCCGAGCAGCAGATGCTCCATGACTCATGCAGGGCTCGCAGACACAAGTTATCCACAACAGCACCCTAATTAACAATACCAAATGTCAGCTCTAAAGCTCAGACATGCAGATGCTCGTGCCCGTGACCATGCTAATTTGGGAGACACTGTCTGATCCCTGGGAGTGTCCAAGGCCAGGCTGGATGGGGCTTGGAGCAACCTGGTCCAGTGGAAGGTGTCCCTGCCCATGGCAGGGGGAGGAATGAGATAAGCTGTGATTCTGTGATAAAAATATAAAGTGGAAGGAAGAGGTGCTGATTTTCATCTATCATGTGGATGGGTTTTAGTTCATTTCGGGTGCCAGAAAGAACCAGACATTCTGAAGAGACAGACAGCAACTCTGGCCTTGGAAAAAAGGTGAGGACAAAATATTGACTGTCTCAGCACTGCTGAGAGCTGAATCCTGCCACCCTTGCCAAGCAAACAGTCCTAGTCCAGCCAAACTGTACTGAACTGTGGCAACTGTGGCCCCTCCTGAATGGAGTTTTAAGTGCTCACAACTAGAGATTTCACTCGAAACCTTTACCTGGCACTGAAGTGCCAGAGGATTTGGGGATTTAAATGCAAACCCCCACCATTCAGGAGGAACCGAAGCTGGACTTTTCCCGGGGCGACAAGGCCGGAGCTGTTGCAGAAGTTGCGTTTTCCAAGGCCGGGCGGGACATTCCCGGGGTCGCTCCTTTTCCAGGGACACCTGCGCAGGTACCGCGACAGCGCCGGGGACCCGGCGACACCTGCCGGGCGGGCCGGGCACTGCGGAGCATCGCTCCGGGTCTGCATCGCTCCGGGTCTGCATCGCTCCGGCCTTCCCAGGGCACTGCGGAGCATCGCTCCGGGTCTGCATCGCTCCAGCCTTCCCAGGGCACTGCAGGGTCTGCATCGCTCCAGCTCTTCCCAGGGCACTGCAGGGTCTGCATCACTCCAGCCCTTCCCAGGCTGCTGCCTCAGAAATCACAGAATCACAGAATAGGCCATGTTGGAAGGGACTCACAAGGATCATCCAGTCCAACTCCTGTCCCTGCAAGGGCCCATCCCCAGGAGTCCCCCCCTGTGCCCCAGAGCATCATCCAAACCCTCCTGGAGCTCTGGCACCCTCGGGGCTGTGCCCACTGCCCTGGGGAGCCTGGGCAGTGCCCACCCACCCTCTGGGGAAGAACCTTTTCCTGAGATCCGACATAACCCTGCCCTGACACAGCTCCAGCCATTCCCTGGGTGCTGTCCCTGGTCCCCACAGAGCAGAGATCAGTGCCTGCCCCTCCTCTTCCCCTCCCCAGGGAGTTGTCCCTGCAATGAGGTGTCCCCTCAGTCTCTTCTTTTCCAGCTGAACACCCCAAGTGCCCTCAGTGTCCTCACATGATTCCTCTCCAGGCCCTTCTCCATCCTCATTGCCCTCCTTTGGACACTCTCTAATGGCTTCATCTCTTTACTATGCATCAGTGGCCTGGGCAGTGAGGTGACAGGCAGGCTGGTGAGAAGGGGCAGCTCCAGCTGCACCCCAGCCCTGGCACCAGCCACAGCTTGTCCAGCTCAGAGCAGGCACTCACAAACCAGAGTATCTCCACAGAAGGCACCTCTGCACATAGCCTGGGCTGCTGTGCATGAAGACATGCAAAACAATTAGCCAGTAAATATTAAATAGTGTGCATTCTAGTGCTGGTTATATGCCAACTGGTGAACAGAGTAACAGGGAAGCAGCAGCTCAGGTTCTCTGGATTTTTGGATGCTGGCAGGCTGTGGCCCATGATACTGAGGCTATCTGAACAGTATTATTTTTTATTGCCTGCTACACTGCCTGCATAAAGGAGCCTGGTGTTCTGACTGAGGCAGTGAAGAATCTAGAGCTGTGCAGACAGACCTTGGAAGGGAAGTCAAACCCAGCTCTCTGAAGGGGCTCACCAAAACTCAGAGTCAGCAGGTCAGGAAAGTGATACAGAGTGACAGAATCACAGAAAGGTTTGGGTTGGACCTTAAAGATCATCCAGTTCCACTCCCTGCCATGGGCAGAGACACCTTCCACTAGACCAGGTTGCTCCAAGCCCTGTCCAACCTGGCCTTGGACTCTTCCAGGGATGGGGCAGCCACAGCTTCTCTGGGCAACCTGTGCCAGGGCCTGTCCACCCTCACAGCCAAGAATTCCTTCCCAATATCCCATCTAACCCTGCCCTCTGGCAGTGGGAAGCCATTCCCCCTTGTTCTGTCCCTCCATCCCTTGTCCCACGTCCCTCTCCAACTCTCCTGGAGCCCCTTTAGGCACTGGAAGTGGCTCTCAGGTCTCCCTGGAGCCTTCTCTTCTCCAGGTGAACCCCCCCAGCTCTCCCAGCCAGTCTCCAGAGCAGAGGGGTTCCAGCCAGCCTGATATAAAAGAAAATTAAAAAACCCGTAACAAAAACACACCCTAAAATTTAGCTGAACAAACAGGCAGAGTAAAGAAGTTCATAGAAAAGATTTATTGCTCAGAACTGCCTCTGGTTCTGTGAAGGATTAGCAGGAGGCTCCCCTGCTCAGTCCAGCAGCTCATCCCTCACCAGCACAGGGAAGCTCCTGCCCCCCTGGCAGAGCTGGGTGTGGATGGCCCGGAAGAGCCGGGCAGAGCCCTCGGGGCACGGGCTGGGCTCCAGCACAGGCAGCAGCTCTGCCATCAGCACCTGGCCAGGAGCAAAGGACACAGGTCACCAGAGCCAGCACACACTTCCAGGACTCCTTGAAGTGGAGTGGCTGCATAACAAGTGAAATCAAATCAGAGCAGTGTGACTAACAACATGCTAATTGATTGATAGATATTTTCTTTTGTCATATTTAACAAAGGCAGAGTTGTTCATCCTCTGCTCATCAGCTACACCAGCAGCCCCCCAGTGTTCCCAGAGCAGTGAGATAAGTGGAGATGCTGCTCCTTTGCCACAGGAAAGGAGAGGATAAGATTATATCCTGGGATATAATTATATCCTGAGATAAGATTATATCCTGCAAGAAGCTGAAGCTGGTGTTGGCTCAGGAGCTCTGCAGCCACTCAGTGAAGTTCTCACTCACACAACAGTCATTTCAGGCACTACAAGCTGTTCCTGTCACCTCCCAGTTAATCCAAGACAAATGTATAAATGGTCAATTCTGGCCCAAATGGACTACGGGGGCTTCTAGAGCTGCCCAGCATTGCCTGACCTGGCCTTTGGTCCATCCAGCCTAGCTCAGGATCTCAGCCCATGCTGCTGCTCTGGGATTAGGACTGGGACTGACAACTCAAGCACAGGTCACTTCCAATCAAACAATGGAGCACCATTCCTGAATTAATCAGACACATTCCCTGGCAGTTTTGTAGCATTTCTTTCCAGCTAGCATGAGGTGATGAAGTCTGAACAGTCTGCACACCAAAAGTCCCCATGCAGGAGAGGAGACAACTGCTTGTGTCAGTCACGTCCCTCAAGGCCTGCCAGAGCTGGAGGAACGTTTGGACAATGCTCTCAGGCACATGGTGGGACTGTTGGGGTGTCCTGTGCAGGACCAGGGGCTGGACTGGATGATCCTTGTGGGTCCCTTCCCACTCAGGGTACTCCATGATTTCTCCATGAAAAGGAAGACCCAAACAGAACAGAGTACAGGGTATCTGCAGGGCATTCCCTTTCCTGTTCTCCACAAATCTCTGCACAGGACAGGGAAGAGGACACAGTTGCTAATCTCTGGGAAGAGTTAAGATCTGTAGATATAAATGCTACCTAAGGGGACTCCTTCTCTGCACAGGAAGGAGTGCAGCCCTGCTCCACTTCCTAAGAGAGAGATCTTTCTCGTTTCCATCCATCTGCTCTGCTCCTGATGTGTAAGAACAGAGGAAACAGAGCTTCACCATCGAAGACAGGCTAAGAGCTACCAGGACTTTCTATGATACTCCATGGAATGGCAATGGCCAGGCTTAGCCCAGAAAGAGAAACATCTTTTCCCAGGGTATTTATCTTGTTCCATGCCCATTTACTTCGCCTGACCCAAGAATTTCACTTATTTTCACCCTGCCAAGCTGCTTCAGACTCTCAGAGCTCACCTGGCACAAAGCACCTATTTGGACACATGTGCAAAGGAAACTCAGTCACCAGCAGCAGAAACCAGCCTTCAGTCACCATTTCATTTTGGGCAGATAAAATCAAAACCTTCATAATCCATAATTCAGGATTATAATGCTGAAGTCCCATTTGAGGACAGGCAGCAATCTATCTTCAGCCAGAGGGAGGAGTGCAGCCAGTTATTAATAACTCCTCTGTGGCTTAATAAAAATGACTTTTCTGAAGCCTCAATCGTTCAGGTCAACAGTAGATGTGATTTCACAGATCTTCTCTGTCCTTTGCTACTGGTTGAGAAGAACAAGTGACCTTTGTGCAGCAAGCTCTCTGCTCTGGCTGCTGAAGAAGCTGACACCTTCTACCCTGTTCTTACAGGCTCAGAATGGTCAAATCAAGATTAGCAACACAGTAGTTTGAGGTATAAAGGAAAGGAAGAGAGAGCAGAGGAGTTCACCAGCTGGAGGTCACACAGAAGAGAGTGACACAGTGGGTGCCCTAATGGCACTGTGAAAGGCTGACAAAAGGGGCCTTCAGGCATTGCCACCATCTTCCCCTGCCAAATTCTTTCAGCACAGCTAAATAAAATCTTATCAGGAGAGGGTCAGACATGTAAAGGCCTCTGCTCTGGCCCTAACAAAAAAAAGTCAGTCCCATTCACCTACAAAGAGAGCAAGGCACTGATGGGACTTGGACATGAGACACAAACACAAAAACATGACTGGGGGAGCTGCTGTGCTGCTGCTTCCCATCAACACCCTGTCCAGCTGCTGGTGCCCCACAACTGCTCTTTCCTTTCCCTGCTGCAGGAGCACCAAACTTTCCAGACTCACCTTTTGTAAGGCAATCTCTTGGTGCAGCATTGACACTCGCAGCTTCAAGGCAAACAGGTCCCTCAGCTCCTGCAAGCTGGAGTAGCACAGGAGAGGCAGGGCCAGCATTCCTGCAGGGTCACACACCTGTCCCCTGGCAGGGACACAGGCTGGAGAGCAGCTGCCCACGTCCCCAGTGCAATCTGGGCGTAGCCTCAGCTGGGACTCCAGAGCTGCCAGGGGGAAAGAACAGGCAGGAGACAAAGACACACCAGTTAAATCTGTATTTGCAGCATTTATGATCTCCTTACTGTTCCCAGAACGAATGACTAATGGCAGTGTATTAATCAGGGTAAGCTCCTCACACATGACACAATCAGGACATCCTGAGCTATGGCACCCAGTGTCCCCAGCCCTCCTGAACTGCAGCAGTTAAAAGCTCCAACCCCCTCCTGAACACAGAGGGGTGGCACATGGGTGCCATGGCTTTGTTTGCCACCAGAGAATTATGTTACCATTAAGGATAACCAGGAGAGAAATGATCCTGGTCCTCAGTGTCCTCCACACAGATGGAAAACTGCTGTTCCAGCACATGCACACCCCACCACAAACACAGGGACTGACTCACCTGCTCTCAGAAGCTGCAGCTTCTGCAGGCACTGGGCAACTGTGGTTTGCAAACCCTCCAAGGTCAGAAGGCTTTCATACTCTCCTTGCAGAGTGGGAGGGTCTACAAGAGAAACAGAGGAAACCCAGCAGGCATGAGCATACTGGAACCTTCCTCCTCAAACACCAGTTTCCAGAGCCTTGGGCCCACCAGCCCTCATTTTAGGCAGGGAGTGCCTCAAGTCCAGAGCATGCCAAGAACACAAAAGAGATAGAACTGGAACCTAAATCATCCTTATTCCACCTTCTGCCCCTCCACCACCCTCTTTTCCTCCTTACCTGCAGGTTCAGCTTCCACATACTGCCTCAGACGGGAGGGGACATCCTGGAGGACCCTTAACTCCTCTTCTATCTCTGCAGGACTGAGGTCTGGCTTCGGTGAGCAAAACTCAGACAGCAGCAGCTTAAGGAAGGTTCCACACCACCAGCTCTGTGCTGCATCCCTGCCAGGCCAGCTGGGATCAGGGGCACAGGGAACAGCCCAGGGAGTGGCACTGCAGGGGGAAGGTGAGGACAGCACAGCAGAGCCATGTAGGGCATGTTTGCCTTGTGGCCATGTTTGGCTGCATCAAAAGTTTTACAAGTGCTCAAGAGCTGTACTGTGAAATCCCCACTTCCTAGAGACCCAGCCTGAACTGCTGATATTGGAGGCACAACTCTCTCCAGCTGGGAGCTCACTGTGGAGCAACTGCACCCAGAGCCTGCTGGAAAGGATACAGTTGTCTGGATCCTCTCTGTAAAACGGGTCCTGGCAGCTGCTGCATCTGCACTTGTTTGGCACAGTCGACATCTCTCCCATGCCCTGCAAGTTCCAAAGGGGCAGGAGGTGGAAGTTACACCCCTTTGTACCAGGCAGTGCTCACACTGAGCCATGACACACCAATGGGACATAGCAGTGCTTTAAGGACAAGCTTCTCCCTCATCCCTCTCCCTCACAGGTTATTTACTAACCATTGCCAACAAGGCCACCCTGCAGAAAGCAGTAGGCACTGCAAAACACCTGTTCCTCTCTTCACTTGTTTTAAAGGGAAGGATTTACAGCCATCACAAGACAGGCAACACGTTTCCAGAAGCAAATGTGAACTTGCAGCACATCCCTAATTCTGCTATATTGCCCTACTTATGTTTATATCCCAAAGGAAACAACAAATCTGCCCTTCCTTTCTCAGGAGTAATTAATTTGCATTTCTACACATTTATTCTGTTGGTAAAGATGTACAAAAAGAAGAGTATACAGGACAAAGTCTCGCTCTAATTCCTTTGTATGCCAAACTTCCTCAAGATTCTCCTTTAATCTTTTGTTTTGGGGACAAAGTGGTATGTTTGGCAAACAGTGTGTCAGCATCTGGGATGCAAGACAGAGGATTAAGGACAGTACCATGAGGAAGCTGGCCAGGAGTTCATTCCAGAGTCCAGTTTTTTAAATAAAGCATTACACAAATAACTGCACTACCAGAGAGATGCATTTCACTTACAGAGTTCAACATCCTCATGGATGCACAGTACCCATAATATCCTTTACTTAAGGACTGGTTTAAAAAGCCAGAGCACCTCAGCCAGTCACCCAAAATCTGCTGCAATAAGTGAGTGCCAACAGGAGGAAGCTTAAAATAGTTCTGCAGTGCCTGACTGTCTAACTCATGTGCATGTGTCTTTTAAATCAGGTTGGAAACTGCAGATTTCAGAAATACATTATGCAAAGAAGTGGCAAGATTAATGAAACAGTAAAGAACAGAAGTTCCCAGGCAAGATCCATTCCCTTTACGAGGGTTCCTTAGTGCAAAGGTTATTCTCAATCTGTCACTGAGTTGAAAGCAATAGTGAAAAGTATAAAATTACACCAGAGTGATTAGAATGCTGAAAGGCTCAATTTACAAGTGAAAATTAAGAGAATAAAGCCTTTACAGCTTGCTGAAGGGCAACTAACAAACTGGTGTCTGAGAAATGACAGTTCCCAAGAGGAGGAGGAATTCTTGAGGACAGCACAAGGGGCTCTAGTTAGCTTTAAGATGGGGTTTAAGCTTAGCATCATCTGAATAAAGCACAGAATGAGAAATCTGCTGAATTATGGCAAGATTTCTCAGAGGAAATGTGGGAAACTCTTCCAAGCCCTGAAGTATCAGAGCCCTCCTCATGCTCCCAGTTCAGCCCCACATCCCCATGGGGTCACTGCCTCCCCAGGACCCACAACCAGCCCCATCTCCCCACCTGACCCCTCCTCACAGCCCTTAAGCAGAGGGTACTTCTGGGCTGGACTGGTCAGGCCAGGCTTACCTGGAGTTCCTGGAATAGGCTTTTCTGTAGGGAAGGGGGAGCTTCAGCTGGCATCTGCAAAACAGGAGAAGGATCAATCCTGGCTGCCAGTTGAGCCTTGTCTTCCAACAGGGAAAATGGTATTTTGTCAAAATCTGGAATTAATTTAGCTGCAATGAGATGTCAGCAACTCTGGAGATTGGATCCTCCACAGTCTCCAGCCTGTCCTCAAGGAAGGAGGATCAGGCTTCTCTTTACTTTCCACAGAATTCATGGAGCTGACCTAGGGCAGCTCCTGCATCAGAGGCCATTCCAAGGTGGGAAGGTGGGAGCAAAGCCCTGGCATGGCAGAGAACAGGCTTGGAAATAACACATTCAGGGAAGCAGGTCTGCCCAACCCTGCTGCCACACCTGAGCAGGACAAGGCAGCTTTGCTTAGCACCACATCACACTCTCAGAGATGGGAGAGGACATTCCAGCTTCCATCAAGAATATTAATAACCTTAAAGTAAAATAATAAAATAATCCCCAAGTTGTTAGTCACATGCAGAGTAGAAACCCAAGGTCAGAGTTGGGATTTTAAGTAAACATTTGAATCCAGGTCACTGTCTCTCAGTGTCCTGTGTCCCTTCCAATACCAGAACAAGGATCATTTCCTCCCTGCACAAACATTACACTTGGGTTGTGGCAGCTGAGAAATATTTCTCAAAGTTTTCCAGGGACACCAGAGCTGAACTTCACTGCTTCTTTAAAGCAAGAAGTACACAGGAAAAATAATTATTTAAACAAGACAGACTGGCCTGAATGCAAAGCCAACTTTCCAAGTATTATTTTGCCACTTTTCCACAGAGAATCTCAAAAATATCCACTTCATAATCCTTCCTACAGCAAACACTTGAAACAAATGTATTCCAGTCCATCCTGATTTGTGTAGTTACACAAGCAGTGTCTTGCAGGTTAAGAGGGATAGTAATAAACCCAGATGCCATCACTCCAAACAGTACTGGGCACATACTTTAGAGAGAGAGAAAATTCATGCATTATGTATTATCACTGTGCAAAAAGAGAATAAATAAAAAAATCAATATGCCATAATAGAAAGTACACTCAGAGGGAAGCTAAGGCTCAAGAAAGCTCTACAGAGACAGCTTTCCCCAAACACTCACAGGGGACCTTGAACCACCAAAAGTCTTAATTGAAAGGCTTTCAAAGTCTCAGTCATCCAAGAGGAAGCCCTTTAAATTAAAACCACTTAATCACAATGAAGGCTTTTAAATGTACAGAATCCTTCCTCTTGAGAGGGATGTGAGGAGGGTGAAAGCTGGCTGGGACCTGAGCAGCAGCAGCCAGCAGGGTTTGCAGATGTGCCTCTGTGTGTCAGAGAGGTGCCCACCTGCCACACTTACCCCTTTTCCTGCAGAGTGCCTGTCCCAAGTGAGGGGCATCTTCCCAATGCACTTGCAGTGTCCTCCTTTCTGCTGGACTCTCCCAGGAAACCACAGCTTATCTTCCCTGCATCAAATAACTCCAGGGCAGCAGCTGCTGAGTTCTTTCCCCCAGCTGAATCCCTCGCAGAAAAGCTTTGCTGCTCATTTGGGGCACATTTGGACAAGCCAGGTGTCTTCTGGGGTTCAGCTGGAGCACAGACCTCTGGGGCACTGCCCCTTGCTGTCCTACAACTCCCTCCTTGTTTGGAAGCCACCCCCTTTGAAGAGCTCTTCCCAGCTGTCCTGGGACCTTGAGAAACACATCTGGCTGGGGCCTTCCTTTGTGGTTTCTTCACCTCTGGGTCAGTCCTATAAGGGGCTCTTAGCTGGTATGCAGAGGGATTCTTTGAAGAGCCAGGCTTTTTGCTTCCAGCTCTCACCTTTGTGCTCTCAGGAACACTCTCAACAGGTACAGGCACTTGCTGCTCTTCAGCATTCTTGGGGGGGGCAGGTCTCTCACCTGCCAATTTCTGTCCTGTGGTTCCCTGGGCCTCTAATGAAGTTTTCAAGACACTTTTCCTGACCTTCAGTGCCTTCTCCAAGGCCCTGTTCAGCAGTTCCAGCTCCTCCAGCTCCTTGGGAGAAGGCCTGTTCTCTGCAAAAGTCCAACCATCAGAATCCAGTCCAAACCTGGATCTTCCCCGTTTGCCTCTTCATGAACTTGCTTTTCCAGGTGCTACAGAAGGAAACCAGGCCCAGTGAATGGTGCAGGGGGTGTTTTTTATGGCTATGGGAGCACAGAGATGCAGACAGGCCTGCAGGAAGCCTCGAAGAGAGGATGGATGTGCCCCACACAAGTAGGCTCTGCACAGTCAGCCATGACAAGTGACAACCCCACACCCGGCCAGGCCCACGGGCCTTGCTTACCGGGACACGATCGGAGCTGACCCCAAGCTGGAGGCCAAAGGCTCAGGGGGTTAAGGTGGTGCAGAGCGCTGGAATGGCCCCTGACACTGA